>JANEHU010005020.1:0-12800 GCA_027563435.1 Nasonovia ribisnigri | reverse complement strand
CTGAGACGTGGCATAACTCACTGTTTTGTCACTATATGATACCTGGTTACAGTATATTATTCTCTAGTACAAAAAGAAACCAGAATGATGGTATAATATTTTTTGTGAAAAATCATCTAAATGCGGATTTTTATGACTATGACTTTTTAGAATATAATATTGTAAAACTATCGTTGATAATCAACAATGTGCCTATAACTATTGTATGTATATACAGATCGCCCTCATCTGACTCTATAGGTTTCATTAATTCATTAAAATATGTTTTCAATAATTTAAATTTGAACTCTGGTATAATTACCTTAATTGGGGACATGAATATAAACATAATTGGTGCACAAACAGTTAATAATTATGATTACCTAGACCTTTTATCAGAAACTGGTTTCTATTCTTTTATAAATGTATTTACAAGATTACCACTAGGTCAACAACATTCGTGTTTAGATCACGTGTTCATTAAAGACAATAATAATTCACTCGGGAATATTAACGCGGGTGTTCTACTAACTGATATAACTGACCATTGTTCAATTGTAGTTACAATTCCTATACCTGTTAAAATTAAAAACATTATCAATACTATCAATGTCATAAACTATGATAAACTTAAACAAATGTTGTATAATGAAAAATGGACTAAGATATATGAATCTAACTCAGTAGATGTATGCACAACAAATTTCCAAAATACAATTATGAATGCCATAAAAAAATCCTTAACAACAAAAAACATAAACTCTAAAAATAAAAGATTGAAAGAATGGATGACCAAGGGTCTGTTATGCTCAGTTCGTCGCAAACAATATATTTCAATGAAGTGCAAAAAAAACCCAAATAATGTAAGTCTTGCGTCATACTATAAAAAATATAAAAATACATTCACTAAACTTTTGAAGGTTGCCAAAATTAAATTTTATGAAGACAAATTTAGCAAAGTGTCGTATAACCCAAAATTAACCTGGAAACTTATCAATGAGATCACGGGTAGCAATCCAAAAAACAATGATAAAATCAAAACTGTTATAATGAACGACAAAATATTGAATATAGATGATCATCCTAAAGAAGTGTCAAATGTGTTTAATAACTATTTTACAGACGTTGGTAAAAATTTAGCAAAAAACTTCAATAAAACTCACAATCTGGTATTAAATAAATCCAACGATAATATATTATGTTCCTTTGATAAGATTTTTCTAGAAAAAATTGATGTATCAGAATTAAGAATAATTATTCAAAACTTTAAAGATGACAATTCTGCCGGTTATGATAATATAACAGTTAAAATTTTTAAAAGTATTTCTGAATTAATTATTACTCCACTAGTCTATATTTTCAATTTGAGTCTAGAAAATAGTATTTTCCCTGATAAGTTTAAATTTGCAATTATTAAGCCTCTATTCAAGAGCGGCGACCGTAAAACTATAAGTAACTACAGACCTATATCAATGTTAACAAATTTCTCCAAAATATTTGAGAAAATAATTAAAACAAGGCTGCTATCTTACCTTGAGAAAAACAATTTATTATCTAAAAGCCAATACGGATTTCGACCAGGACTAAGCACTGAAAATGCCTTATATAATGCCACTCAATTTATGTATGACTCTCTAGATAAAGGTTTAAAAACAATTGCCATTTTCATTGACTTAGCAAAGGCCTTCGATACTATTCAACATGATATCTTATTAAGAATTCTACCAAATTTTGGAATTAATAATAAAAGTCTCCTCTGGTTTAAGAGCTACCTTTCTAACAGACAACAAATGGTGAAAATAAATGATGCAATAAGCAACACAAACTATATCGAATATGGTGTCCCACAGGGTAGTGTTCTAGGTCCCATTTTGTTCATACTTTACATAAATGCAGTTTGTGATTTAAACATTGATGGCAAAATAGTGACTTACGCAGATGATACCTGTCTGTTATTCTCGGATAAATGCTGGGAAGGGGTGTACCTCAAAGCAACGAAAGGTCTACAATTAACGTATGAATGCATAAGTGAACTAGGCTTAACTATAAACTCAGACAAAACTACGTACATGAAGTTTTCAATAAATAAGATTACCGATGACAACTTTCCTCTAATAATTCACAATTGCCAAAATCAATTGATATGCAATATGCAAAACTGTAAGCAAATTAATCAAGTTTCAAAAATTCGCTATCTGGGTATTATTTTCGACAATAATTTGAGGTGGAACTTACATATCCATAATTTAGTAGGGAAACTGCGATACTCACTGCACAAATTCATTTTACTAAAAGAGATCTTACCAGTAGAAACATTAGGTACAATTTATTTTGCATTCTATCAATCCATCTGTCAATATGGCATTTTGGTATGGGGAGGTGCAAAAGAAAATGTTTTAAAAATTCTTCAAACCAATCAAAATAATATATTACGAATAATACTAAATAGAAAATCTCTAGTAGGCTCTACAAAAGTGAATTACATAAAATTAGGCGTTCTTCCAATAAGGTACCTATACAAGAAGTATGCAATTTTATTTACAATAAAAAAATTTACTAATCTCAATAATAATAACAGACATTTAAGAGATCATATAGCCTATAATCTGCCAGTAACATATTCGAAAAAATCTTTTGGTCAATCTTTTATTGATTATTTAGGTTCCTACATATTTTAATCAAATGCCGACTACACACAAAAAAAATATTCATGGAGGTCTAGTTAATGAGAAAAAAGTCGTCTATAAATGGCTATTCTCAGAATTAATTACTCCTTGAATAAGAGTTCGCATTTCAGTGATTTCAGTGAATATGATTTTTATTTTTTCCTGATTTATTTATTTAATGTATATAAGATTAAGTACTAATTTTAAATAATGAAATTTGAATCGTGCCACGTTTCTCTCTTATATTTCAAATATTATGATGTCATTTGTGTATCCTATATATTATTGAATTGTATTGTAATTGTGAACTGGTCTGTCATTTATGATCATAACAGTTAGTCGACTAACTCTGTATTCTTATTCTTATTTTATTTTATATACTTATTAAGGAATTTTGTTTCTTTTGAGAAAGGATGTACCTATCAAAAATTTTTAATTTTTGTTTATTTTATCTTATCTAATGTTGCTATTTCATATTACTTCATATTATTATTTCTTTATTACTACTATTATTATTCTATAACTATTGTTAACTCTCTACTCCATCACAAGCTTAGGCTTAAAGGAGTAGATATATTTTCTTTATTTATACTATAAATTGTACATTTAAAGAAAAACTACTTTAATAAAAAAAAAAAAAAATAATAATAATATAAATTACAGACATATATGATATAGTTATGAGATATTATTAAAAATAAAATTACAATAAGTTTTGAATAAGTGAAAGTTTGATGAGACAAAAAATCAATATTTAATTCATTAGTAAATTGCATAATTCTGTTGCTGGGATAGTTTTTTGCGTAGTTTGTTATTACCTTATTTATATAAAATGTATTAGTAATTCGAGTATTACGCGTAGGAACATTAAAGGAGAAAAGAAACAAGAAATCAGGACAATCAAGTAATCCGGTAAACATTTTGTACGCAAAGTATAAGTCTAATCGTAATCGACGACGCTCAAGCGTTTCTAGGTTAAGAATAGCCAAGAGAGGAGAGTACGAGGAGTGAGGCTCCCTAGGAATGGAGCATTTGTATGAAAGAAAGCGTAAGAATTTATGCTGTATTTTCTCCAATTTCAATTTAGAGCTTATTTGGTATGGTGACCATATAATTGAGTCATATTCACAGATATAACGTATCAGTGAACAATATATGGATTTTAATGCATGCTTATCAGAGAAGTCAATACAGTTACGGATAATGAAACCTAGCATTTTGTTAGATCTAATAAATATATGTTAATGTGGCTATCAAATTTAAGTTTTGAATCGAACAAAATACCCAGATCCTTGACAGGACCCATAGTTCGTTGAAGCACTTTACCGTTGACATAGTAATCAAAATTAATAACTGTCCGAGACCTGGTAAATGACATTAACTCGTTTTTAGCTTCTGTTCTCATTTTAGTACAGAATTCAATGTACGATGCCATCCATTTCTTTTGAGAAAGGCGGATAGCTCGATGAACTTTTACAAGTTTAAGACCGTGAGAAATCACTTGTTTTAAATTTTTGTAATGAACAATATAGTTTTTTTTTGGTAATAGTGTAGTTAACAATTTCTTAACTTTAGAATTTGGCGGACATTCATTCAATGGTAAAAACGGGAAATCATTATGAGTCTTATGTAAATGTTTTGGGTAGTCGATGTCGACTTCTAATATATATCCAACTTCAGAATCATCAGCAATTTTAGTTACATCTATGTTTAAGTCATCAACCCATTCAAAATCTTTAAAAGGTAATTCTGTCAGCATAGACTTTCCATATAAATTTACACAATCAAGATATGTTAACCATGTAATCGATTCGTCAGAATTATAATTCAATCCATCAATATTTGGTATATTTGCTTTAGCAAACCTTTTAGTTGATTGAGTTATCCCACCACGAATTGAATTCTCGATAAACAATAGCATATTAGGACATTTTAACCTTTCTAATTCAATCTTAGTATATTTGAGCATACAATCATAATATGCAAATCCTGGAGCAGCCATATAATGAGCAGGATCCAACTCAAGAGTAGATAAACATAGGTCTCTAAAATTTTCAAACACATCAGCTAGTATAGCAACATCAGTTTTTAAATAACCTAATGTCTTTATATTGAACACGTTCCATACATTTTTTGCATGTACATAATCATCATCAGTAATATTTACATCGGATAAAGAGCTATAAAAATCAAGCTTTGAAGGTAAAAAAGATTCATCTAGTTTACTCCAACTATCAACATATTCATACGGGAAGACTCCTTTTCGAGTAACTAGATCTAATACTTTAATAGAAAATATTTTAATAGTTTCTCTAAACCTCAACTTATCTTCAGATAAATTGTTTACTAGTTTACTTAATCTTTCAGCCATAAAACGGTATGTGTCCACAAACTTTATATTAAATTTTGATGCGATTTCTTTATTAAATTATATATATTTTTCAGATGAATTGGGTATAACATGTTACACCCAAGTTCTCGAATTATGAAGTGACTGTCATATGTCAGATTATGAAAGAAGATTGGTACAAATGATGGACTAGTTAGCTGAAAATTACATTCAACACAAATACATCGTCTGTAATTTTCAGTTATATGACAGTGATCTCGAACTTTTAACAGATTATTATCTTTAAAAAGAAATAAACATTTTTCATAAACCTTAGCTTTCTGAAAATATTTTTCTTCTTTTAAAGTTAATTTGTTGATTGGTAAATTAGTTTTATAAATATCATTAATTTTATTTCCTATACTAATCATACTATTCATAAATTTTTTCGCTGCATTTTTACCTCTATATATTACTACTTTTCTAGGAATTTCAAACTTTTTTATTATTTTTTTTGGTATAATATTATAGTCAACTTTTACATAAAACCCGTAACTCATAAGTTTATGTAAATGTGTAATATGAGTTTTTGGTTTTTTGCCACTTTGAATGAATTTATTAGGTTGTTTAGGACTTAAAATACATTCGAAGTCAGCGTATATAACAATTGGTATTCGTTGAGTATTTTTATAGTTTTTG
Source organism: Nasonovia ribisnigri (assembly GCA_027563435.1). Classification (NCBI taxonomy): domain Eukaryota; kingdom Metazoa; phylum Arthropoda; class Insecta; order Hemiptera; family Aphididae; genus Nasonovia; species Nasonovia ribisnigri. The sequence continues at coordinate 7,127 of JANEHU010005020.1, read as the reverse complement.
AAATATATAAAATCGTCATCTCCTTTTTCAAACATTATAGGTCTTCCTATTTTATTCTTAATACACATTTACACGGTTTATTTCCAAATATTGTAAAACGTCTCTTACATATAATCAACTTTGAATGATTTTTAGTCCTTTGATTTCTAATAAACCTTGAGAAGTTGTTAATATAACAATAATGAGATGTATTATTATTATCAAATAGAAATAGATCAAAATGGGTAAATGGGTAATGGGTAAATTACATTTTTATCATCTAAGCTGTAAATATTAATTGATACATTGTTTATTTTTTCAAATTTTTTTATCTGAGTTATAGGTGTTGGAAAATCAATACATTTAAAATTAAACCCACTTTTTGTTTCTAACATATTAAAATATTTTTTGTTAAACCGAGATTTATTCAATCGATTATCGTACTTACTTAGTATTGAATACTTGAAACATACATTATCGTTATTTTTTATATTTATAACTGTTTTTTTTTTTTTTACATGGCTAGGTAAATCTAAATATGTACTTCCTCCTTTAAGAGGATTAACTTTATTAATTCGTAATTGTATACAATCTACCGATTTAAGTGACCAGCCTGATTTTTTTGATATAAACTGTGCTTCCTCAAATAATAGTTTGTTAAACATTTTGTTTAACAAAATATTAAAATCGGATGATTTACATGCTAATACGTTTGAAGTTTTAAACGACATATCTTGTACTTCACCGGTTAATAGTTGTTCATACGTGCTATCAACTTGTAAATTTAATTTAATTGTTGACTGCTTGCTTGATTGTGTTAACCTAGAAATTAACATTTCAGAAACATAACTAAAAAATACACGGTAGTCTATTATTTGTTCCTTGTTCTTAACAATAAACGTTCTCGAACAGCTTTTAAATCGTTCAATTTCGACAAGTTCACCCTCGGATGATTCCATCCGTCTACGTTTAGTGATTGTATTTCTTTTCATTTTGATACTGTAAATAAATAAAAAAAAAAACGATAGTATATTCATTCATATTCCTAAGTGATTGAGATGTTATTATTAGTGTATTAGATATTCAGCTTATTAAATTAAATTTTGGTGTAGGTATATATTCTTAAGTGATTCAGATATTATAATTATTATTCTGTTAGATATTCAAAGGCATAGTAGTGTATGTTTTATTTATTATTCCATCAGAAAATTACAGAAAATGTAATTAAAGTATGTAATTCAACGACGTCACAGCCACCGAGCGTGGTCGGATTCGGATCATAGGAACGTGTTGTTAGATCATGATAGTGGTAAGCGAGACGGACAGCAACGAAGGTGCGATACACCCGTAACACTGGACCCTCCGGTCAGGAGGATATCTGGAACTTTGCCAACTTTACACACATAGATCTAACGTACGAACCCACAATCGCTTCTGTAGAACATAACATATACCCTACACGTATATACACTGTTGCGAATAAACGTGTTGAGCTTAAGCTTTTACAAATATACTAGTTTGTATTTATATATTCTAATTGTTTGTATAGATAAAGTTTTTACGAATATACTAGTTTGTATTTACCTATTCTAATTGTTTGTATAGATAATCTAAATTACTGCGTATATTTAAATCATTTAATAAGGATTGATATTCAAAATCATTATATTCGTCTATTAATTTTTGTTTTTTTAAACTTAATTCTGTTTTTACTGTTTTTGACTTAGTTTTTTTAATTTGTTTATTGATTTGTTTAATTTTTTGTTCATGTTTTAGTTCTTCTTTATATTCAAATTTTTGATTTTCTTCTCGCTTTAATTCATTGGCTTCTATTTTACTGAAATTTTTTTATTTTTTTTTTTTTTTTGAAACTGTAAATAATAAATATTTATTCAAATTAATCAAAAAATAAAAATAAAAAATAAAAAAATGTTCTATAATTATTTTATTCTATAGTTACATATTCTAACTGTCTGTACAATGTATTTAGACGATCGCGTATATTTAATTTACATTTATACGATATAAACTGAAATTGTTCGTAATCGTCTTTAAGTTTTTGTTTTTCTTCTTTTGATAAATTTTTTTGTGTTCTTGTTCTCGATTTTTTTATTTTTTTTGTTTATTTGTCTAATATTTTCTTTGTACTTGATTTCTTCTTCGTTCTCATTTCTATAATTTTCTTCTTCCTGTTCATAAATTCTCTCAATTTTCTTTTTTATTAATGTAGGTGATTCCATTTTTATTATTTTTATTTTGAAACTGTAAATAGTAATATTTATTCAATAATCAATATACCTATTCAATAAAAATAACTCTCTTTAAAATCTATATATCTAATAAATCTCTTATTTTATTTTACAATTGGTTATTCATTTTTTGTATTATATTATTCAAGTCATATTATGTGTTAAGTTTTCACAATACAGTTAAAATATTTATAAAGAATGTTGAACGTGAACATAATATGTACAACCACATACGTTACAAAAAAATATGTGGTTGTAGTAAACCATGTTTACTCTTTGTACCGGGCTTCTCCTATATAGTATTGTATTTTTTACATGTTTACGTGTTTTTCTGGCCTTTTGGCCTACATGATTAGAAACGCACATTCATAAATACTTAGAAAACTATAATGTATAATTTTAAATTGATTATGAATGTTTTTTTTTATTATGACCCGGTGTACACACATTTCAGTAATACAATTAGGATGAGTGTTGTAGTAAACCATCACACATAGAAATTTAGGAGTTATATTAACCTATTTTACAGTGTTGATGGACTGATATTTAAAGTCAGTGGCCAATGAGTTCAAAATAACCCTCTCAAAGTGTTAACCCAAAAACATTTCTCGTGACAATAATCAGAATTCATAATAAATGTTCAGAAGAAATTGTATTGAAATTTGTTAATGTCATATAAACATTTATAGATGTTACGTTAATAATCAATTGCTATGAATCCAAATGATTTATACTATTTTAATTTAATATATACTATGTTAGTTGTTATGACAAAATGTGTGTCTGAGTGAACAATGAAATGATATTATTTCAACAGCATCATATTACTACGGTAAAACTTAACACAGTTAAAATAACCTCAATTGGAAAATTAAAATCATGATATCAACTAGGTAACTGTTAAAATAAATAAACAATACAATTCAGTCTAAGTATAATATGAGTAGTTTTGGCATTTAATTAGTTGAATATTAAGTGCAATAATACTTATGCGAAATTCATACAAGCTATTACTTTAAACACAATACCGATTTAATATAAAAATTCTAATATTGAGTTTAACGAGAATTGAATTTGAGTCAACAGTAAATATTATTATATTTTAAAACTCAGTGTTGTTAATTTAACACCAAAGAATTTTAATTGAATTAATTATTTTGTTGATTTCGTCGTACAGTACACTCGTAATAATTATGATGTGGGCTGTTGTGATAGTGATATAAATAGATAGGTATACAATATATTTCCATCACGTATATTTTTCGTAAGTGATATTAATAGACAATAGTTTTTAATGTTTACAATAATTATTATTTTACAATATAACTTTTCTGCCATGAGATTAATGTTACAACAACGCGACGACGGTAAGACAGTGCGAAACTGCGAAATGCGAATGAGTGTTGACGACCGATGACAGAGACATAACCGTTTTATTTCACGTGTTTTAAGTTTTAACTGGAGACTGTTTAAACTGGTGAAGTTTGTGTTTATATAAGTAAAATCTACCTATTACCAGTATTCATTCAATTGCAATTATGTCCACGGTTCAAAGTCTTTTTCAGGTAAGTGTTATACTGACATATTAAAATGTTATAAACATACCTATATAGTGTTTTTCAGATTACCTACTCTACTATGGAAACATAATATTAAGTATTTTAAGTTTCTGCTAATTATTAATCAATGATTTCTATACTATAGTTTAGATCAATTTAGATTAATAAGACTACTTAGTTTACATACTGGTTTAGTATAGAAATCTATGTACCTATGGTATTACTTATTAGTTATTATTGTAGAGACCGGATTCTTGTGCAATTGCAACTTTTTTTCCTTTGCTTTAAAACATGTAAAAACAAATTAACCTAACAAATTTTTAAAATGCCAAAAATTGGGTCAAGTCTGTCGTCAAAAATTAAAGTTTTTTTTTTTTTTATAATAGCGTTTATTTGAAAATTGGTAATCTATACAAGTTTTGTACAATGAGTAAATTGGAGGGAGTGGTGACAATGATGGGGCGGTGAAGGGGAGTTCACAGTTGAGATACCTTTTAAGAGGACGTGCCACGAAAAATTTACGCGTGCAACGACCGAGAGGATGCGCTGTTAGGTGTTTTGACGATCCGCAAGCGCGCGGCGTTTAAGTCACGCCTACTATTTTCAATTCGCAACCGGCCGACGGCGGCGACGAGTGCTCGTTCGGGAGCGCCGTTTATTTGTCCGTGAACGTTCGTCCAGTACGATTCGTATCATTATAAAATTCATTATACGCAAATGCCGCCGTAATATTTTCAATACCCTCGCGTCCTACTAACTACCGAATCTAAATTAAGATACTGCTTACCTAAATTGATGTCCCAATAAATAGATCGTAGAAACTGTAGTATAACATAGCTTGATTTGTAGTTATTGAATTATTACTTATTGAAATAATAATACTTATAGTAAAATCTAATAAATGGTAATAAAAATAAATACAGCACAATTAAATTAATATTAATTTTCCGTGTTTTATCTTTTTCGTTCAACCGTTAATGTTATATTAAAATATGATAATAAGTAATTACAAATATTTGTTTAAATGAATAATATATTGGTAGTAGGTATACCTAATATATTAATATAATTATAATTATAATATACTCGTAATGATAATAATAATACTCTAAAATCTTTATTTATCATTCTGTAATTTTTGGAGATCGGGTACATTCACTGCTAAAATGTGTGGTTATATACTATAATGTTAACAAATTGTAACAAAAATTTTGTAAAAAATTATTTATATAAGTAACTGTTTGTTTAAAATTACCTACTATACAAACTACTATATAAGTATTACACAATTCAATGAATTACAGCTTATCAAATGTATAAAATCAATCAATAGATTTAGGATGTGACCTATATTATTTATCACCATATTTTTATTTAAGAAAAAAATTATAATCATATTACCTATACTAATATAATAAAAGGGTAACGAGCAACAATTTCCTTTTATTTAACCATGAAAAAAATTAATATAAGTTCAACAAGTATAATATAATTTATGGTTTTTTTTTTTTATTATTTTTTTCTTTATATTTTATAATATTTTCTTTGATGTGTGGGGGGTCAATAATATCACTTTTTTGCATTTGTTTTCTGTATTGAGAATCAACAATTTCAGGTAGTAAACATTCTTCGTAAAATCTGAAAAATATAATAAATGCTAGACTTACAAAAATACCAATAGAATTTTACTGATTCATATTAGAAAACAAAAATACAATAACATTTTAATTTACTATTTTACAAACAATTACAATTTCAAATTTGATTCCATTTTTTCTTTCCAAAATACTTCTGAATAATTAATAACTTCGAGTTTGTTCCACTTCGGAGAAAATATAAAAAAATTATTCCGTTTTGTGATGTGCATTTGCCATTGAATCTGATAATAGTAATTACTGTCTTCTTTTAACTTGATTGTATTATTTTTATTTATTAAATAAGGAATCTAAAAGCAAAATTGCTGCTATAGTGGATATTACAATTTATAATACATTTTTATCTAAACTATTATTCGATTAAAGTATTTTTTATTTTAAATACCTCCGATTACGAAGTACAAAAATAGGTACAAAACTAACCTTCCTTTCAATAAGAGCTTGTTCCAAACTTTCATGATCTTTAACAGAAAACGGACATTTGACTTCAATAGTAGCATTATCTTCTATCAAACCATCTATAATTATATTATATAAAATTAAATATGTTTTTTTGTGTGTAAACAAAATTTGGACAATACATATCAAATAATGAAAAAATGCGTTATATACCAGGCGTTGCTGCTAAGTATGGAATATTATCGTCAACAAATAACCCACATTTTTGTATTGGTTTTTAATGATTTTTTCCAATGTTTTTATTGCCATATCTTCTTATTCATTACCATAGTCGATGGCATTACTTTTAGTGTTATTGGTATTATATAAAATTTCAAACACTGTATTTTTACACGAAGTATTGGGCCGCATTTTACAAATTTTATCAAAATTAGAAGCTGTAAGCCGATTTCTTCGTTCAGTAAACCAAGTTTGGTTATCAGATTGGTTTCGGGTTTCATACTCTAATGTTTTTTTGGCAATTAATGAAAGTGAAAGTGATTTTATAAATTCTGCTTTCTTATTTATCATTTCTTCCTCGGACAAAAAATCATCCAAGGGTTCAGCTAGTCCATAATGTTCGTCGGGGCCACATGATATTTTTTTTGATTTATAAACTCCAGATAATTTAAAAAGTGCTCTCCTGCATCTTAATGTTATTCGCTTATCTGCCGCATGTTTCAAAAATTTTTTGGCTATGATTCCTATACACATAAAATAATATTAAAAATACTACCCACATAATAATAATAAATTAATACTATTCATAAATTACAAATACTTAAAAATAATTCATAATGAAATATTTTATTTATTTAATTATTGTACTTATACCTATATGGTACCTTTAATATACAAATTATTTCAATTTTTAATTTTACTCATAACTTATACGATATACCAAAATAGAAAAACGTGAAATTTGAAATATAAGTATTTATTTAATTTTAATTTGTAGTCAAATTTTTTAATTTGAATGCATTGTTTTACTGTTTTAGAAAACTCAAAATTTCAATTAAATTCTTATTCAGGCCATAATAATATAAAATTAAAATTAATTAATTAAACTCACTATAGGTACTTTTTAAAAAACGTACCTGGACTTTTGGTTGTTATCTTTTTGTGAATCTCTCGTATATAATTGCCATCTGTATTAAATGATACTACAGCAGTATACTCTAGTGCTGTACGACTGTTTTTGAGAAAAATTAATTAGTTAGTAATAAGCAAAGTATAAACTTAAAAAG
>JANEHU010005019.1:0-59780 GCA_027563435.1 Nasonovia ribisnigri | reverse complement strand
ATTAAAATTAAATATATTAAAATATCACTTATGTATGAATTGTTGATCGAAGTAGATTGTCGGTGCTGCAATTGGTTATTGGAAACACTTGAATTACATAATCCTCTTCGGGTTCAGCATATACATTGCGATTGTCACAGATAGTGATATATTTTCGACATGCCAAACACCTTCGTCTTTGGCAATACATTTGTAGCACATTTATATCCTTGAACATAACATGGTACGCTTTGAAACTTAAATTTATAAGATTTGACCCAAAATATGCCTGATTGATATAATTGGCACAATCGAATGAGCAAAATATATCGATAATATTATCATCAAATGAATATCGAACTTCCCTCACGACAAAAGCTGAATGCAACTGCCGAAAATATTCATAAACTTCACGTTCACTGTGGGTAAATGGATATTTTGCAATATGTTGTATTGTGATCGGTGGTATATGACTAATTACATTATTGAGGTTATCGTCAGTCAGGTATCATCTTTGCTAAAAATGAATAAAATGATTATATTTAAAAAATTTAAATTTTATAATTAATTAACTTACAATGAAGTATTCTGCTCGCTGCATGCGGCGTTCTTGCTTACCAGCTTGTTGAGTATTATTATTATTGATCTAATGAACCCACTATTTAAGTAACATGGGTAAGCAGATTATAAACTGTATGCCAAAAATCGTTTGATATATCCATCACTTATTCGCACGGCACTATTTTTATTATCAGCACCTTATATGTTAATGTAAACATAAAATGTGACCAAATTTTAATTATAATCATTGATGTACAAAATACTAAAAATAAAAATAGTGCAGTGCGAATAAGCGATGGATACATCAATGATTATAATTAAAATTTGATCGCATTTTATGTTTACATTAACATATAAGGTGCTGATAATAAAAATAGTGCCGTGCGAATAAGTGATGGATATATCAAACGATTTTTAGTCAATACTGTATGTGATAAAGCAAATAAAATAAACAATTTTATGTTTGTATGTAGTCAATGTCAAATATCTTTTAATTCCTCTGTTTATCGTTAAAAAACAATGTGTATATCAGTTTTTATTACCAACACCATGTGTAACAGACATTGACATGACTATTACTATATATCGTAGATATTAATTTATATAAAATAAAGAGACCGAATGTGAATTTCATCAGTTAATTTTAAGCGATACGGGTGCAAAGTAATAATGTCCGACATGAGTGTACAAAATTCGGCCGATGAAGAAATCAATGTAAGTATATATCATTATAATAATAATTAATATATCATTAATATTTATAAATATAGAAACAATTATCATCACTAAAAGTTATAAACATATTAATTATAATTTAGGTACATTATGGTAAAATGAAGAATTTAAAAAAAATCAAAAATAATACAAAAGGTAATCCAAAAAAACAGAAAGTAACAATGATGAATATAAGTGACCAAAATTCAGATGATGAAGAAATCGATGTATGTACACATTTATTATTAATGATATATTATTGATATTTTATAATTTAATTGTATTAACCATTATTAAGTTGAAAATATAATGATATAAATTTAGGAACATTATGGTTATCGAAAAAATCAAATACAGAATTTAAAAAATGTCAAATCCGTTATAAAGACTAAACCAAAAAAACAGAAAGTAAAATATTAAATATTAAAATATTATGTTTATTAAATATTATTGATTTTAGTTTCAGTCACATTTATTAAAATTAGAACAACAATATGAAGGATCCTCATTAAACAATCAAAACTGTATACGTGTAAAAAAACCAAGTGGTGGTAATTTTTCAATTAAAATACCGGTAAACCAAGAAGGAGGTGATTATTTGGTTGTTCAAAGGTATAAAACATCTGATATGGAAAAAGTAGAGTCAAAAGACAGGTAACAACTTTTGTGATGTGTGGTATATTTAATAAAATATCTATGATAATATAAAAATATAATTAATTATAATATGTATCCATTATTTCGATTTTTAAATAGATGGAAAACCAGTACATTTAATGCAAAAATTATACTCAACGAAAAGGATAAAGCGGACAATGCAATAATATTAGCATTCAATAATTTACAAGATTTGATGATGGATAAATTTATGTGTAATGATGATAAACAAATTGAATCTTATCAATAATAAGAATACACATTTATATTATTTTAATTTACAAGTTGTATCACACTAATATTTATACTATTTGATTATATAAATATGAAAAAAAAAATAATAAAAAAACATGATTATTTATTCAGTTATCATTTATGATTATTTATAATATTTATATTATTATCATTGTTTTTTTAAATAAAGTTATATATATTTGGCAAATATGTGGTATAAAAAATGATGATATTATTATGCATAATCAAATTCATAAATAAAGAGCTATGATACATGTATTATTATATTTTTGAAATAAAAAGACGAATCATTAAAAAATATGTAACTATTTTATTAACAAATTACAAAAAAAAAAAAAAAAACGCAAAGATGAAATTTAAAAAATAAAATAAAACAATATTAATTATTAAAGATATATTATAATATACAACATAAGTAAACATTAATGATTCTTTTATTTTTTCAAAATATAATACATTATAATATACAAATAAGAAGTAAAAATTATAAATAATATAATATCAATATCATACAAAATTTAGTAAAATAAATAATAAATCAAATCATGATTATTTGGTTTTTTATTGATTGATTATGTCGGGCTTTAATACAATGTCTGCAAACTTTCCATTGTGAATTTGTTGTAGATTGAGTAAAAATGATATCTCTTCATCCTTCAGATCATCCATTTTGAAATTATAATCTTTAATATATGTACTTATAAAATCACTTCTAATACAATCAGGTGATAAATATAAAATATCATGCTTGATAATTATACATGCATTATTGAAAACAGTTTGATACATTACTAATTTATTTGTTAACTCTACGATATTTGCATTTATACATAATTCCAATAATTTCAATCGATTTAAATTATCAATGGATAATGTGATTCGGTTATTATTATAATATAAATTAACTGATTCAGATTTAGCACATATTTTATAATAAAAATTATTATCCAAATGTAATCGTTTTGAATGTTTAACAGTGGATAAAGAACGAAAAATCATATTAAAACTATCATCAGATATAAACTTATTCCATTGAAATACATTTAGTATTAGATAACGTTTAGTTACATTACACATGATTAAAATAATTACAGATAAAAGTTTATCAACAAGGTATCCAATATAAATGTTTTTTTTATTCTGTTGATGCATGCTGAATATTGATTTGACTACTACGGCGTCCATGATGTGTGCAGTATTGATTTAATTATTGAATTCAAGATGATAATATTTTGGTTTGGATTTCACTGTAGTGGATCTTCTATGTGTCTTCAATGTTTGGCAGAGTTGATGTACCTATTGATTGATTTTTTATCGATTGAAATATATGTTCCAATTTTAATTAAATTATTAGTACTTAAACAAATAAATAAAATACAGCATAGTCAACACTACTACACTGTAAAAACGCAACTAAAATAAAATCTAAAAAAAGTCAAATATAGTGTATTGGATAACAGTTTGGTCACATTATGAAAGTTAAAAGTGATTATTTAACTAATGATTTTTGTTTATTGATCAATATTTTTTTCAAATCGGTAAACAGATAATTGATAACAATGCACAAACATGTATCAGGTCCACAATCACAATTTTGATTTGACCACGCACATAAAGTAAAATGATTATTGTTTTTTTCTGTTCCACATTTAATAGCGTGGCTTTTTAATTTTGATAATAATGTATACAATTCAGCTAATTCCTTGTAACAAAAATGTGATGGATGAATTATACCCATTTCTGAAATGTCTCTTTCAATTTCTTTTAATAAGTTCATTGTAAATAATAACGCACAATTCAACGGTTACTAATAAACTGACACAGATTAATTTGTGCGTTATTATATAACATATTATAAACAGTTATTACAAAATCTAATAACCCGAAAATTGAAACATAATAAATTATAAAATTAAAAATTACAGTTTATGAATAAAAACATGAAAAAAAAAAAAAAAAAAACAAAAAAATGTAGACTCATGGTATAGTGGACTATGACACTGGGTGTAGTATTAACATACATACTTACCCTAAATTTAAATTTATCAAACTCTACACTCAACGCCTTAGCCCACTAGGCCATGAGTCTACAAGTTATTTAATTACTATTTGTGTATATAAGTTAAAATAATAAAAAAATTAAAAGAGTACGATAAAAATGGAAACAGTAAATATATTTGTATGGGCAAAAAATAATAATAATCACTTGTTGTGAAACTGAGTAAAATTTGAATTGAAAAAATTAAACAATATAAACTGGGATAGAAAGCAGCCAAAAATCTGATCGTTGAAGGGGGAAAGTCGTGGATACCCGTTTTTAAATCTCCCTGTAATTGTAAAAACTGGAAACAGTAAATATATTTGTATGGGCAAAAAATAATAATAATCACTTGTTGTGAAACTGAGTAAATATCTTTTTTTTTTTTGGTAAAATTTAAATTGAAAAAATTAAACAGTATAAACTGGGATAGAAAGAAGCCAAAAATCTGTTCGTCCAAGGGAGAAAGTCGTGGATAACCGTTTTTAAATCTCCCTGGAACAGTAAAAATCTGGGGTAGTAAGCACCCACAAATCTGACCGCTCAAGGTGGAAAGTCGTGGATAACCGTTTTTAAATCTCCCTGTAATTGTAAAAACTGGGATAGAACCTACATATACTACCTACTTAGCGCAATGAGCGCTTCTAGCCCACACGGGTGAACAGTATTCGGCTACGCTATAAACCAACGCTAGTGCTGTAGTCCGGAGTTCATTGTTGCGGCAGCCCCAGGTGGTGCTAGCTAACTTAGCCATAATGTTGTTGCGTGATTTTAGTTTATTTTTCGTTCCCTCCAGGTGTTGGTTATATGTTAGGATCCTATCAAATTTCAGACCGAGGTATTTGGGACATTCTTCTGATACAATATTTTTCCCATCAATTTGTATCTTTAATTCTCTGTTCGCTTCTCGGTTGTTAAGATGGAAAACCTTTGTAACAAAGGTCTGTAACAGACTTGCTTGGATTTAGTTTTAAATGCCACTTTCGAAAATATTTTTGTATGATTATTAGATCATCATTTAGCGTTTCCTCAAGTTCTGTGAAGGTTCTGGCTTGGGCGACAAGTGCTACATCATCAGCGTATATGAATTTTCTTGAGCTCGTGCAGGCAATGTCAGCAGTATATGTGTTGAAAAGAATTGGTGATAATACAGATCCCTGTGGTAGTCCATTTTGTAGTATTTTGTAACTGCTTACTTTCCCATTGAGAGATACACTGAATTTTCTGTTAGAGATTAGGTTCTCTAGTAGTCTTAGCGTTGTTTTACATTTTATTATTTTAGCCAGTTTTAGTAATAGTCCTCTCTTCCAGACCATATCGTACGCAGCTGACAGATCAAGAAAAACTGCTCCGGATTTTTTCTGCCGTTGGAAACCATTTTCAATGTGCATTGCTAGTGCAAGGGTTTGGTCACAACAACTTCTATTTTTCCTGAAACTGGCTTGTTCTATAGGCATGGATTCTTCTAAGAGTGGTTCTAGGCGTCTTAGGAGGAGTCTTTCAAACAGCTTGTACATTGTTGACAGCAGGATAGAGATGTTGATATAGGACGGTAGTTATTTTGGGTTCCTGGCTTTTTTGTTGGGTTTCAAAATAGCTATCACTTTAGTTTCGCGCCAGAGTCTTGGAAGAACATTAGTGTCTGCTATTTTACTGGCCAATTTTGCAATCCAGCAAATGCTTCGTGGTCCTAAATTTTTAAGGAATTCTGGAAGGATTCCATCTACTCCAGCTGCTTTTCCGTTTTTCACAGATTTTAATGCGTTATAGACCTCTTCAGCAGTGAACTCGTTCATAAGAGTCGACTTTTCTTTGCAACTCCTTAGCTCTTCTTGGAATTCCCTTTTCACCTCGATTTTTTCGTTTTTATGGGGTTTAATATTTGATGTTTTATATAGTATATTAGCAACATCGCCGGCAGCTACACTACCAACCTTTCTTGTTGGTTGTGCTGCACCAAGCTTTCTCAAGAGTGACCAACTTTTCCTAGTTGAATGCGTATAATCCATTTCTCCCATTGCAGTTATCCATCTGTTTCTTCTCTCTTCATCCAGGAGAGCTATCAATCGATTGACAGTTACTTCATTTCCGGTTTCATCGTATTCACGTAGTAGGGAGTCGCACTCTTTGCTCCAACATGGGATGTAATTCTGTCTATGCCCTCTTGGTATAGCCAGTGAAGCGGCTTTTTTAATAAGCTTAACGAATCTTAGATAATTTTCTGGGATGGGGGGAATGCGATTTATGTTCTCCTCCATGTATTTAGTGAAATTTGGACATACAGCTTTTCGTAGATTCCACCGGGGCATTTCGGGTTTGTTGATCCTTGGGAAATTTACTCCTATGTCTATAATAACTGGTTTGTGTTGGCTTTTGGGGAAGTTTGGTATGATTGAACGTGATACTCTTATAGGTTGGTCATCCTTGTCTCTTGACGTAAAGCATAGATCAGGTGATGTGGTCGTCCCCCAGCGGCCTGATTTAAAAGTTCCCCCCTGCTTAGCGTTGTACACTAGGTGTAAGCGATGGAGTGTGGCCCAGCTGGTGAGTTTTTCCCCATCTTCGTTATCTCTAGAGTAGCCCCATTCAGTACTATGTGAGTTGAAGTCTCCTATGTAAATTGAGGGGACGTCTTGTCGGACTGGGAGTACAGTGTTGGACCATCTTTCTGAGGGTGGTTTGTAGATGTTGTATATTAACAGATTTCCTAGAGATACGCCAATTGTGTGTGCGTTACCCTCAACAGGATTTATATGTTGTTCTTTATAGTTTTGGTTAATATATGTAGCCAATCCTTTTTTTGCGTGTCCTTTATAGTCTATCATATTAAAACCAGGTATTTTCAGGCGTCTTGTCTCATTTTCCGGTACGTGAGTTTCTTGTAATGCCAGTACATCTGTGTCTTTAAATATCCTGCTTATAATGTCGGACTTGGCTCTCGTTAATCCTTCTACATTTAAGTGCGCTACTCGTATTGTTCTTTGTGACTCTTTTTTACTAGGGTATTGGTGTTCGTCCATATGCATGTATGATTTTTTTTTTGTTTTTTTGATTTTTTATATTTTTTGAAGGGTATTTTATTTTTTATGGTATTTACGTGATGATCACGTGCGTCAGTGGGGTAGTCCTTAAAAGGACTGTTTTTGTCGAATGAGCCAGGAGATCCGTGGATGTTTGGCTGTCGGTTCGATGCTATTTGGTTTCGTGTATTCATTGTTTGATCCGTTTAAAAATCTTTGAGAGATTCGGAAAGCAGACCAGGAAATACACTACTCACAGGGGAGACCTCGAGAAGGCATAGCATCACCTCCCCCATAGTTTCTGATAAATCTTCTGTAGTAACCTGATAGTTATTTACATTTTGGTAAGCTTAATGACGTATTTAAATTTGGTTTCAGAAATTATATAGGATAGCTATATAGTACAACACTAACAGTAACACCTCTTTATAACGGAACCTCTATAATAAGGAATTCTCCTTATAACGGAAAATAACAAGTGTCCCAAATAACCTATTTCCCGTATATTTTACTCTCCCTGTAACAGAAACTCCTTTAACGGAAAAAACAGTTGGTACCGTGTGATTCCTATAAGGAGGTTTTACTGTACTATGTTAGTCAACTCAATTATTAACAAATGATTTAAAAATGAATAAATAATATTCATGAGTCTGGACTATTTATTTTGTTTAACATACGATACGTACATAAATAATATATGACATATTTATGTAATAACATATTTGGTAAAAATGTATTTATTGAATAAAAATGCGTTTTCATGGTTTAACGTATGGTTAACTGCGCATTCCACAAGTGTCACTTTCGTAGAGCGTAGCCGAGCCGTCGATCACCATCGGTTGTATGACTACAGTGGACTTTTAGTGTGTGTCACACGTTATCCTGGAGGTTTTGATGGAAATTAATCCATTCCAAGGCATGAGACGGTAGAACAAGTATTCTACAATCACCATGTGTTCAAAATTGTGGCCAAATTTAGCACATATAAGCATAATATGCATAGCAGTGAAAGCTATGTAGGTACCTATGCACATTTTTGAATTTCTTTTTTCTCATAATAGTATAAACAACTATTTTTTATTCGATGCCGTTGTTCGTCTCGTTTCCATAAGCACTGTCTAAAAACATTTAGAAGTATAATTTTTCTATTTTTCTTTATCAGCTGTCGTCCATTGTCACGTATCTTCCATTATTTTAGTAACATTATTTTTGTGTCGTACAAGTTTCGGTCTGGAAAAAAATACATTAGATAATAGGTCTATCGAAAAACATAAACAAAACAAACGTTGACTACGTATTCGAATTTAAGATACCGCAGTTTACTTATTAATTTAAATACGTAAACCATTATTCGTGTTTAGGTATACTTTATAATAATTATAATTTATCAGCGTAATAAAAATACTTATTTAAACAGTTACCTACTCTTGTATTATGACTAATTACAGAATGTTGAATGCATTTCGAAGAATATTTTTCAGACAGTCGGACAGTAGCGGTGAATCAAGTCGACGTTGGCACGTTGTATGTAATAGCAATGGCCACCGACCTCGCCGTCACGACACACCACACTGTCAACTACACGCCGGACGTCACCGACACCACGGCCCGACCATTCCACCGCCTTTTCGAGGATCTTGAGGCTGGTGTCGGCCATGAACGGTCTGTAAAGCAGCGCGTAGCTCTTAGTGCACACCATAGCGTCGTACACGAACGGGTGACAAGTAGCCGGCGAGCTGACGGTCAAGTCGTTGTACTCGACAGCCGTATCATTCGCACGGTACACGGACTCTCGGATAGCCACCATGTTACCATCCAGCACAGTGCCACCAAACTGCCAGAGCAGCACCAGCTCCACAGCGAACTTGGCGAGCGCGGGCCGCTTGTCAAGACCCATGCGCTGAAACGGCGAATACTCCAGCATATCGTCCAGGTAGACGTGCATCACGTTCAACCGGTGGTTGCCGTACTTGGCCGTCAGATCGACAAGGCATGACAACAGTGACACCTGCGGCAGTTGTATTATTTTTTTTATAACAGATTTGGTGTTGATGACATAAAAGAGTACCAAAACAATAACAATAGTATATACTATAATATAGTATAAATTAAAAAAACTAAAGGAAAACGTGAAAAATTCATCGACATTCAGTTATTATCACCATAGCATCATTTTTTTACTCTCAAGCATGTTAAAAGTGATTTAGGAGTAAAGCAAAAAGAAAAAAGGGGCTGGTAAGTGGATGACGCTCTGTTGTACAGTTTTCATTGACTGCAGTTGTATAAATTTATATTTATTTTTTTTAGTTGTGTCAAAATATTCTAGAGCATTTAATACCTAAGTCATCCTACGATGAGTATATCTTCAGCAATTATCCTATGATATGGTTGTCTTGCCGGAGCCGAAACAAATAACAATTAATTTGTCATTTGGAAATAAATCACGATCGCATTTATTTCCAGTATATTGCATAGGTTATTATAAGATATATCTCAGTTTAGTATTTCGTATTAGTAGGGACTTATTATATAGATAGTTTTGTTGGCAATTTTGTTTGTACTTTTGATAATAAAGTGTTAAAAGAATCAAAAAATAAACCATCGTTTACTGAATATTTGCTTGCCTATTTAAAGAAACGTTGGTAGTTTTTATCAGCATTAGGCTGATAGACTAGGCTTTTTTGGTTATTTTTTGATAGGTCTTAGGAAATTTTAATCTGACCATTCAGGCCTTATACTGTTTAATGTCTATATTATTAAGTATATGATTATATTGAGAAATCACTTACTGGCTGCGTCAGGCTACACTTGTTATTGGTTTGATCGAATTCCATTCCACTGACAACGAACACATTTACGCGGCCGACGGGACCAACGGCACCTAGGGCTGACTCTAACGAACAGGCGACCATCCACGGCACTTGCGTGGTGTTGACAAACACGTAATGCACGTCCTGGGCACCGCCGAGGTCCAAGGACAGCAGCTTGGACACGCGGCGGGTTTCTTCCACGTAGCCCATCTGTTCCAGCGAGTACAGGTCTCTGGACACGACCGAACAGAACTCTCTGGCCGTGACGTTGACAATTTGCTCCACCGGAACCGAGGAGTGAAAGCCCGAACCATCGATATCGTCGTAGTACGAGAAGTTATCCGTAATCGGTGACACCACTGTTGCAGTGGACTTGCACCGCAAGTGCAGGTAATACGCGAACGTCACCAGGACAAACACGAACACCGATGTGATAAAAGATTGCATGAACATAACCACAATCTTTTTAGTTAACTTCGTCAACCGTTGATCATTATCATCAACGTCCGTGCTACTGTTCATTTTCGGCTTCACACGTAACAACGCGAGCTGCTGTAATACGCAAGTAATGGAGAAAATATTATTACAGTTATATCGAACGCGAAGCGCAAATCATAATTTATAAAACAAACAAAAACACGTTGCCAAGGTATGAATGTTGTGTGTTTATAATCCAAGTACGTCGTATAATAAATGTCATAAATTATTTGATGAAACGATAATCTGCAACATCACAAGTAAAATAAGACACAAAGTACAAGCACTGCAGCGAAGGTACCACTGACGCTTTTTTTTTTATTGACTATATAGTCTTGACTCGTTGTTTGCAGTCAAGGAGGACCACACACATGTAGTAAGCGGACTCGCTCGGTAACAGATAATGAATTCAGGTGTAATATAACAGTAGACTCGATGTATTTTTCTACTAGTGGTAATTTATTTTAATTAAACACTGATGTGCTGCAACGTAAATATATACGAGCTGTATAAACAAAGTAACAAGTTCTAAATGTTGTTGAAATTTTTCTAATTCAGTAAGTTGAGTGACGTGAAGGTGCTCGGAGTAGCTTGGACAGATCACGTCTACAAACGGAACGTTTTGGGGTCTCCTAAATAGTCCTACCTCACTCCCCACAGCCTATCGATGGAATTATCACGTACCCGCATTCCCACGAGCATGATGTCCACAATCCTTCTCGGAAGTACTCATAGCCCACGCCTGGAGCGTCCATTCGGTACAATGTAGTTTTAATAACTATAATAGTAAAATGAATCATTTGTGGTTATAATTAGATTCTATAGTGTGTTTAACAGTTTCAGTGGTATTTAATTCTATTTGACTTGATTGGTTTCTAACCCTTTATTATAATGCTTTCCACTGAAGGTTGATTACTTTTATTATGCTTGTATAATACTTCACTATCTAAGATGTAATTGCGCCCACCGTAACTAATACTAGAATTGTACACTATTAACTTTTCTATATTCGTTGTCCACTGGTTATTTAGCAACCCAAGAGTGAAGTTTATTATCTACTATTATAACTATTAATGAAAAAAAAATTCCCGAAATTGGAAATAATGCTAAATGTTTACAAATATATTTTATGTCAGAGTCAGATCAAATATCTATTCGAACAAGTATGATACCAAATTTAAAAAGAGGTCTCATTGAATCATTAAAAACAGTTTTGCTTGAAAATAATCACCTCATACAGAGCTTCAGATGTAATATAGAGTCGAGGTCCTTTGATGAGTTGCAAAACTTTAAGTTAATTATTCATGCTGATAGAGTTCCTCAAGATGAACGCAGAGGTCAATATAATGCACCAACAATCGATGAAGTAGCTGTATTATTAGTTAATGAAGATAAAGGTCCCAGAGATATAGTTCTGTACGGTCGGCGTGGACACTTGCGTCCAATTTCCGAATTGAATAGATCTTATGATGCACTACAATATCCGTTAATGTATACTAGAGGTGAAGACGGATATCACATTAATATTTTACAGCAAAATACACTAAATCGAACAAAAACTGTTTCCTGCATGTATTCTTATATTATTATGGTTAGAGAAACAAGTATAAATCATCTACATTATTACAAAACATTAATCAGCCGATTCTCCGTAGATATATGATGGCAAAAATGATTTCTGAAAGTCTACGCTTTATTCTTAACCATTGAAAACAACTACGTGCGGATGATTATGTTCACCTCCAAGATGCTGTTAACAATGATGCAGATATTAATGCTAATAACGTGGGGCAACAAGTAATTCTTCCCTCCTCTTTTACTGACTTCTCACGTTACATGCATGAAAAAAATCAGGATGCCATGACTTATGTTCGTAAATTTAGCCGTCCAGATTTATTTATTACTTTCATATGCAACCCGGGATGGCCGAAAATAAAAAATTAATTATTTCAAGACCAAAAGTCGTTTGATAGACACGATATAATCTCTAGAGTTTTTCTTATCAAACTAAAAAAGTGTATGCATGTATTAAAAAATAAATGTATTTTCGGAGATGTAAATTTTTATGTTTACAGTGTTGAATGGCAAAAATGAGGTTTGCCACACTGCCACATTATTTTATGGTTAAAAATGAAAATTCAGTCAGCTGAAATTGATAAAATTATTTCTGCTGAGATACCGAACAAAGACAGAGATTCTATACTTTATGAAATAGTATGCAAGAATATGATTCATGGTCCATGCCGGCGAGTTAAATATTAGATCATCATGTATGAATAATGGAAAATGTAGGAAGAAATACCCTCGCAAATTGGTAAAGGATACTCAAACTAGAGATGATGGTTATCCGACTTACCGACGGAGATCACCAGATGATGATCGTAGGTCAGATGATGGAGGTTATACTGCAACATTAAAAGTTCGAGGTCAAACAGAAATCGTGGTTGACAACCGTTGGGTTGTACCGTTTGTCCAGTGCTATCTAGGTGCTTTAATGCGCATATTAACGTAGAATACTATCGTTCAGTTAAAGCAATAAAATACATATTTAAATACATTAATAAAGGATCACATAGAGCTACTTTTTCTGTTAATAGTGAAAACGATGAGATCCCAAATTATTTGAATGGTCGATATATATATGTACTTCTGAAGCATTTTGGAGAATTTTTAATTTTGAAATCCATGATAGAGATCTGACAGTTAAGCACTTGGCTGTTCATCTAGAAAATGGACAGCGTGTTTTCTTTAATGCTAATAATGTTCATCAAGCTATTGAAAATCCAAGAAAAATGACACTAACTGCATTTTTTGAACTGTGCTCACATGATGATTTTGCGAAAACACTGTTCTATCATGAAGTTCTTTCTTATTATACTTGGGATGATAGCAGAAGCTGGTTAAAGATAAGACGGGGAAAATATGTTCCAGGTAGGCCAGGAATAAAAATGGACATTGCTATAGGTAGAATTTACACGATTCACCCAAATCAAAGTGAGTGCTTCCATTTAAAATTGTTACTAAATTATGTACAAGGTCCTACTTCATTTGAAAGCTTGAAGACCATTGATGGAGTCATTCACGCGACTTTTAAACCTGCCTGTTTTGCTCTTGGGCTTTTAGAAAATGACGAAAAAAAAATGCTCTGGCGGATGCAACTGTTTCAGAAAGTCCTTCTAAATTAAGAGAATTATTCGCAAAATTCATAGTTTTCTGCCAACCGTCTGAACCTCAATCTTTGTAGGAACAGTTCAGAAATGATTTGTATGAAGATATTCTTCGCACAGATAGCACTCGATTAAATGACTTGCAATTAACTTTTTCTGATGAAATATTTAATAGAGGTTTGATTGAAATAGAAGATAAAGTTGTTTGTCTGTCTGAAAAATATTTAACTGAATTTGGAATGAACTCACCTGTTTGAAATGAAAATGAATCTGATCCTTTTAAATTATCAATTTTGCGTTCTTACGATAATAACCGATTACAAGAATTTGTAGAAATCAATTTTCCAAAATGAGTAGATGATCAAAAATATGCTATTAATGTTATTACAGAAAGCGTAATGATTAATGAATCATCAAGGGAGAGTATTTTTTTTAGATGCTCTGGGTGGTACAGAAAAAACATTCCTAATTAATTTGTTGTTGGCTCAAATTAGATCCTCAATTAAAGTTGCATTAGCAGTAACTTCATCTGGTATAACAGCAACCCTAACGCTGGTACCCTTGAGGGCCCGCAACCAAACTATTACTAGCTGCTTCCCTCAGTGTCAACTGTCTATCACCTGCTAATTGTATCACATTGTCCATGTTTAATAGATTTTCTTCGCAAGCAGTTATTTTCTGGCGTGTGTAATTATATTTAAGAAAACCATGTTCCGTATCTATAAAATAATTAAAACATTTTTAATTTTAATAATATATTTTTTCATTAAGAATTAACTTACAGAGTTTGTATAAGTCATGTTCAACTTGGGTGACAACTGCCAGTATATTTCGCGGATAACCACGAGCTCTATCAACGTCCGGTATAGTTACACGTACAGTTGTGCCTATTTCAAGCTGAGGAAACTTTTCTTTAGAAAGTTTCATCATTTTCTCTCCTTGTTTTTCTAAATTTTTTTTTGAATTTTTACGTGCAATACAAATAGTTTCTTGACGATCATCTACAAAATATTAAAAATAATTTAATAAATTATAAAAATAATTTTTAAATATTTATATTTTAGTTTTATTTGTGTTATTTTTAGAATTCGGAAATTTATTGTTAAATAATTAAAAAATATTTAAGTACCAAGATTCGAATTTTTTTCTGCGATTTCTATGATTTCATTTCCGATTTCGTCTTCTTCGGTGGTTGGTTCGTTGGTTATTTTCACTAAATTTTCTTCCGTAATGACCTCTTTTATTTCATCGTTTGAAAGATTAGACGACATTAAACCAATTCTAGCCGTGCAGCCAAACATCGCTTCATATGGCGTTCTACCTATGCCTAATATGTAAATAATAAACATTAAAAAAAAAAAAAATTTTATTAACTATTAATAAAAATAAGTAAAATGTTAATAGTACCTGACTGAAAAGCTCTATTTTTTTTAAACTGAATAAATCTTAATGCCGATGGCCAATCGGAACTATTATTATCACCCATCCAAGCAGCTAGCATTTCTTGGACGTCTCTAATGGCTCGTTCAATTGACCCTTGACTTTGACTATGTCTTGGCTTTCCGTGAACGATTCTGACTTTATTCCACATTATATGAAGTTCATTAAACACCGAATTAACGAATTCTCTCCCGTTATCGGATTGCAATATTGCAGGTGCCCCAAATAACGTATACATATCGATAAGATTATAAGCGATTTCTTCAGCACATTTTGATTTTAAGGGTTTCAATATTACGTACTTAGTCAAATGATCCTGGTAATTCATTATGAAACGATAGTCATTATAATGTTGAGATTGCATGTCTATAAGGTCAACTTGTGCCCGTGAGTTGAAAGTTGACTCTAAAATTGGTTTGGATACTAATCCTCTTCTTGGGTGCACTGCTTTTTTCTGACATTGAACACATAATTTTAAATAAACCATAACTGTTTCGTTTGTTATATTGCAATATTTATTTTTCAGTTCTGCCATCATACGATTTCGTCCTCCGTGGCCAATGGTAGAATGTGTTTCGTGAAGAATATCAAACAGTTCGTAAATTTTAACGTAATACAATACAACATTTTTTTCGTCAACTGGTCTAATAAGGCGTTCTTTTCTTTGTGCGAACAGTTTGAATATCGATAGCCATTTTAAATAAGTGGTAAATACGACGACAGTTGTATACATACTAAAGTAATAATCTATTTAAATTTTCGTTACGTATGATATTTTCAAATGTAATCTCCACGGCTATACCAATGTTATAATATGTATAGTAATTGTATACTGTATAGGCCCAGTGTCCACCTTATCTGTGGCCGATAAAGTTTTATTGATTTACCCAATTAGTACCACAATTAGTTTAGCGATCACTTTATCATTGCTCGTTGGACATTATTTTAAAATAAAATCAACATTTCCCAAATCATACGGTTATTAACGTTATTTGCTAGAAAATAACGATAATTCCCACATTCGTAGATAAATAACGTAAATAACCGGCGAATAACGTTAATTTCCGATATAACATCATTTCTCTTTTCTTGTCTTTTCTAGCTTTTTACGGGCCATTTAGGTCCATTGCCGCAACAACCACTTGCCTCCATCTATCTCTATCTTGAGCCAGTTCTTTTTCGTCATTCACTCCCAGTCTCGGTGCATCTTTTGTAATCCTGTCTTTCCACCGCTGCCTGGGTCGTCCTATCGGCTTTCTTGTGTCCGGCTTCCAGCCCTTGGCCAATCTTATGGGGCCTCCAGATCTCCACACATGACCAGCCCATCCCAGTCTACTACTCTTAAGGACTCCAATTATACTTGTTTCGCCATAAAGTTCTTCTACTTCTACTTCTAGTTCTTCTATAACATCATTTACCGTAACATATATATACAGTAAAACCTCCTTCTAACAGACCCTCTATAAGACGAAATTCTCCTTATAAAGAAAATACCAACTGTTCCAACACAGATCAAACCCACGAAATTAAAACACGGCCCGTTCGTTACTGTAGGTATACTGACTCACTGTCAACTGTCAGTACTTCAAACGCAAACACGTTTTAATCGTTATAAATCGTTATCTTTATGAGGTCATAAATATCAAACATATATCGACAGTAGATTAGATTAGGTTTAAAAATTGGTATTATTTTGTTACTATTTTGTACTTTTGGAAACATGGGCAAGTCTGTATTAATAAATAATAAATCGTAAATGAAAAAAGTGTCGAAATATGTACGAAAAATGGAATTATTGAGAAATATGTAAAAACATGTACATATGGCAAAATATGTAAAAATATGTAAAATAAAATATAGTTCGTTTCATTGGAAATCCCTTGAAACGAATTTTTCACTTAACTAAATGAATTTATTAAGTCACAGTAAAAATATGTATTTACATATAAATCCGAGCCCTAGTCATTAGACACCAGTGATGCAGTAGGTTAGGTAGAATAAACAAATTTTTGCCGAAAAAAATTGCATATAAAAATGTAATTGTGTATACCTATAAAAAATAATAATATATATTGAAAGTGTCAAGGTTTCAAAGAACCATCGAATAATATTTTTAAATAACAACAAATTAAAGAAAATTGTTAATAACAATAATAAACTTAAAATAATATTCTTCATTTAGAACAATTAATATATTTTTGTCCAAATTTTAACTTAAAATTTATATAAAAAAACTCTAATATAGTGTTAAGCATAAGCTAACCCGATTTGGTTATTTCTGGACGATTAATTTTTGGTAGTGGGGATTACGTTAAGCAGTAAGTCGCGAACGGTGAAACACGATTGCGTACGGTATTTATTGACATACGCAATCGTGAACATTTAATGTTCACGGTTGCGTACGATTTTTATCTGCAACTTTGAAGCACTGTTGCCATTTGCTTTGAACTAATAGAACATAAAATTTAAAATTAATTGAGAGGCGATAGGTGATATTTGATAGGCGATAACGAAATCGGGTATTTTACTAGGATATTTTAGGATGCTCGCACCCGATAAAATATGTATACTGCAATATGCGTATAGTTTAATAAACGAAGTCAGTGAAGAACCGTCGTGGGATTATCAACCTCTTAGCGTGTTTCGTGTTTTTTGAGTGAAATATGGAAAATATAGTTAATTTTATAACTTCTGAAAAAGGCAAACCACTAGTTTTACTAAATTTACATAAATATCGGTTTATTAGGGAAAGAAAAGACGGAATTAAAAAATGGCTGTGTACAAAAAAATCATGTTATGCTAGCATTTTGACAAATGGAGAGTATGTCCATGAAACAATTAATGAACACCACCACCCTAAAAATTCACAACAGAGCATTGAACGACAAGTACTACGAGAAGCTTGTAAAAGAAAATCAAATAATACTATTTGTGTCAGACCCATAAAAATAATTAGAAACGAACTTATGGGGAGCAATGGCAATCACTCTGAAATCGAGCACAGAGATGTACGGTCGATTCGAAAAGCAATGTACGATAAACGTCGAAAAAATTATCCCGCTTTTCCAAAATCACTAAGGGAGTCAATTGAACAACTTAAAGCAATGAAAGATGACGATATAATACAATTTCAAGGTAAACAATTTGTTTTTATTCCCGACAATAAACTGTTTGTTTGTGTTACTACAGAACAAAATCTTACTTTTATGACAAGTACAAGTGAATTTTTCGCTGATGGTACTTTCAACTATGCACCAAAATTTTTTGCCCAACTTTATACAATCAATTGTTTTAAAAATGGGTTTTATGTGCCAGTGGCATACTTTTTATTACCAAATAAATCAAAGCAAATTTACGCAAACATGTGGTTGTTTTTACAAGAACTATGCGAACAAATTATTTTTAAAAAATTGTTGGTTCTTAAACTACATTTGGATTTTGAAATCGGTGCCCATGAAGCGGCGAAAGAAGTTTTCCCCAACATCGAAATAGATGCATGTCGATTTCACTTAGGACAGTCTTGGTGGCGCAAAGTGAGTTTATTGAATTAAATAAATTAAGACCGATAGTACATTTGGGATATTTTTAGATTAATTCTGAAAAAGAACTTCGCTTGGCCTACACTAAAAACTCCGATATGGGAAAATGGTTAAAACTTTTTTTTGGATTACCATTTTTACCTTTTCAAGATATCCAAAATGCGTTTGGTGAACTCATATCAATTTGTCCCGATTTAAATATTGGATGTTTGTTTTCTGACTACATTTTAAATACATACGTGGAGAATGGTTGTTTATTTCCACCGGAAATTTGGGCACAAGAGCCATCCGAAAATCCCCGGTAAATATTAAACTATATAATTGTTATAATAACTATATAATTAAGCATTTATTTTTTTTTTTTAAGTACGACAAACGGATCTGAAAGTTTTCATCGAACTTACAAGTATACAACGCTCAATTTCATAGCTCCCATCCTTCCGTCCATGTAGTTATTTCAATTCTAAAAGAAACGCAAGAGGAAACATGTACCAAAATTCAATCAGTATTTAAAGGTCGGATTAAAAAAATGGAAAATTCTGATTTAAATCGTATAAAAGAAGCCATGAAAGAATATAACAAGTACAAAATTCATAAAAATATTATAACATATTTGTCAAAAATTTGTTATATAAGTGGTACCAAGGTATAACATTTTTATTGTATTATTTTAACCTTTTATTATTTTTAATAATTTATTTTATATACTATATTATAACATATTTTGTCAAAAATTGAGTTTTTAAGTAGTACCATAACTTAAGTAATTTTTTTAAAATTTAAATTTTACTGATTACACATAAAAACATAAACTTGGCAACGTTGCACAGCAAATCATACGCAATCGTTTGACTTTTGGGGTAAATATTAAAGTTAATGGTTTAACGTACGCAATCGTGTTAACGTACGCAATCGTGTTCTTAAAAAGGTACATCGTACACAATCGTGTGGTACCCGTCGCGAATGATTGGAAATAAACTTAAATATATATAATTACTCCCGGCAGATGGAGAGATGACGTGACTACTAGCGATTACAACGTTATCCGGCATTAGTAACCACAAGTCCACACCCAATGACACGGCTGCCCGAGTTAGTAATATTGGTGACGTTGTAATAGCTAGAAGTCACGTAATCTGTCTCACCACCTACCTAGGAGTAAAAATTTCATTCCACCGAAAAACCAGCCAGTAAGCAATCAATAGTATTTATTTATAATCAATGGTAATATTGTTTTGCCGATTTTAGACCCCTCCACCGATGCAAAACTATCACTCGAAGCTAGGCTGCCGCTCCCCCCAATCAATACTGTGCTAGATGGCTCACCTCCAACTGTACTGTATTAGTCTATGACACCCTTTCCACTACCGTCTATACTGTGCTAGGCTGTGCTGATGTTTTCACAACATGCTAAACCCCCACCTTACCATCCGCACATATTTTATTACCTTGTGATACCCCCGTCAAACCTCCCAACTACACTACTTTGCCCTACGTAATCACCACCTACACATCTAGTACATCTAATACATCTCATTTAGTTGAATAATTTAAATTTAAATTTATAAATGTATAGTTTACAAAATATAATGAAATTCATAAACATATTTGTTATTCTTAAACTAGATTTAAAAATGTAGCTATCAGTAGTCAGCAGTTGTAACGTATCTATTGCATTTAGAATCCACCTGATCTACCAAAAAAATTCAACTATATGAGTCATTTCCTGTAGTTTTAGTGTTAGTTACATTAGGTTGAAACTAAAGATCAGATTTTGAAGACTTTTCATTTTTTTTTCTACATGTCTAAAACTATATAAAATTGTATAACAAGGTCTAAAATAACTCAATGTATAAAAGACCAGATAATTTACTTGTCTTACCAGTCTGAATGCTATTTTTCAATTAATAATAATAATCACATATATTAAAGTTTATTTCAAGTCATTCATGAGGGATTGACATGACTTCAAACCTCGTAACCAAAAAATTGACGTCCGAGATGATCACACTAAAATATTCACCGGTTTCAACAGTTCCGCGGGTGCAATGCAACAGATTCGACCAGGAGGAACCATCTCGTTGATCGTGGGTAACATCGACGTCTCAGTATATATATATTGCTATACTTACTCAGTTATTCGTCATGTTTCAATCTAGACGGTTGTGTTTTCCCTTTGGTGCTCTCTTATCTCCTTTCTTACGTCTTCATGCAATAGTGCTGGATTATACTTACAATCTGTCTAATATTTTATTTATCGATGACGTATATTTTTTATCATTACCTTTGTTCAATTCATCGTATTGAGATCACTATGTCTACAGAGAACACAAATTATCACGACTCTATAATTCACAATAAAGATTCAATTGTTTGCTTAATATGTAATGGCGGCTTTCACTTTTTTTGTGCTGGTTATAATGAAAATACTTTTAAAAAACTTTCAAATAATTCTAAAATGAGATTTGTCTGCAATAAGTGTAAAACAACTGGTCCTGGTTGTCGCCGCCGTATAACTAGATACCTCGCCACCGACCGGCTCACACACACACGCATACGGGGGAGCGCGTATAATAGCCGAAAATATATCAGCCGATCCGTATTCTAACCGAAAAATATTTCAGCCGAAAAATAATTGATTGGACAAGTATATTAGCAGAACCGTATTTTAGCCGACAAATATTTCAACCGATAATATTTTAGCCGACAAATATTACAACCGACAGTATTTTAGCAGACAAACATTTCAACCGACAATATTTTAGCCGACAAATATTACAACCGACAATATTTTAGCCGACAAATATTTGCTCCGACAGTATTTTATCCGAAACGTATTAAAGCCGAATTTACACCGATAAGTGTTATCATAATCAACTTTTTAAATTTATTACATACCTAGTGATAGTACACAAATACACAATATGAGTTGAAAATTACCTTCATTTGAAATTTCCATAACAGCCAATTTCCCGTATCAGATAATTTTGTTATTTTCACTGAATCGTCCATCTTGACTTTTCCTGTTTATAAAACTTTGAAGAAAAACAAAAATTACTTGTACAGAGAGTAGTTCCTTTGAAGTCCAAGTTTATCCAGATAATGTGTCTGGGTCCATAACCTGTTGAGTTTAAGGATTATGTTTGTAGATCGATCTGGACAAAAATGACTACACTGCTTTTAGTAATAAGTAATATTTACTAAACGCATGACGTACACATAAGAAATATTATAATGTAGTACCGACAGTATGCTAAAAGTCGGCCTTATATACAAGTGACCTATTGACCTAAGTCTCACGCCACTGTTTAACAATATCTGATTCGCTAATAAATATATCGCATGATATGGCGTGATTTTGCACATTATTAATAGCAACGATGCTGTTGTTGTTGCACAATATGATGGTACTTTATACAATATTAAATTATATTCAACAGTTGTGAACAACCTATGCATACCAAGTGAAAAACGTACCATGAAACTAATTAAATGCTCTAAATTACTTATACAGGTACCTGTAGGTGTGGTGTATGAAATTATTATATTGTTCATAAGTACTTATTAAGTATAAAACATAAATTAAATGTATCATGTTATATTTTGAAGAATATTAAAATACATAAATTAAACGCTGTACTTATTATTGCAATTCTTATAGTAATTTAAGGTATTAGATAAATTAAAATTAAGGTATTAGATAAGGTATTAGATACCTAATAATCAGTACTCACATAATATTATTACAATGAAAATCAATAACGGTAATACAAATATACATAGTGTAGTGTAATGATATTTAAAGTTTTTTATTAATTTGTGTGTTTACTGCAATACATAGAAATCAAACATATTATACATACAACAAAATTGAAAATAAGTTAGAAACACTGGTCATGGTAGGTATGTGTTTTTGAAATTATAATAATTTGTGTATGAAACTTACTATTAATCAATTTAAATGTATGTATATACGAATATATTTATATATGCATGTGCTACATCAGTTACAAATTTACAAAGAATAATAATTAAGTGTTAGCTGTAGGAACTTTTATGATTAACAGAGTATGGTTTAGTTACAAATTAGTAATCAGTATTGATACAACGTTGAGTCTGTTCATGGGGTTTTTGTTACACCTGCGTTGATGGAGTCATTTCCAGTATAATCTTTCTGAAACAATACAAATATATACAATTATCTGTTAATATATATTTGAGTAAATAAATAATTCTAAATTATTTACCACCAGCGTGTGAGTCGCAGCCTGTTTAAATGCATGTTTGACATTTGATACAAATACATTACAAAATCTGCATCATGAGAGAAGCACGTGGAGGTTGTAAAACTTTCGCAATGTCCTTAGCAGTAGTCGTTAATAATATAGATATTCAATAAATTTTGTCATATCTAAAAATAAGAAAACTGACGAATGGTTCATTACATCAGCAGAAGTACAAAATTTAAAAGATTTGGTTAAAGTTTTAGAGCCTTTAAAATCTGTAACTAATACACTCGGCGGTGACAAATACGTAACGGCATCCGTAGCAAGCCGTCTGATTAAAAGTCTTCTTAATACAGTTCAAGCATGTGAAACCGATTCTAACTTTATAAAGATAGTCAAATTGAGTATACTACAAGACTTGAAAATTAGACGAGAAATGATGAGTCCAGTTTTATCTAAAGCAGCTGCGTTAGATCCTAGATTTCACGAACTAAAATTCATATCCGACGAGCGAAAAAATTTGATTTGGGAAGAACTTGAAACTGAAATTTGTGAAATGAATCCACAGAGCCAAGAAATTAGAAATGATCAAAATAAATCAAATGAAATAGAAAATGTTATTAGCTCAGATGAAGATAATCCACCTACCAAAAAAATGCGTTCATTAATGGCTGACAGCGATGATGAAGATGAATTTTCGATTGGTTTTGAAACTCCGATAACAGCATCAATACAACTACAAAACTACAAGAATATGACTAAAAAATGTCATCGTGACGAATATCCACTTAAATGGTGGAAAGAAAATTCAAATTTATATCCAGAAGTCTCAAAATTGGCAAAAAAATACTTGTCGATAGTCGCAACTAGTGTCCCATGTGAACGTCTGTTTAGTGAGGCTGGCAATATAACTTCAAACAAAAGAAGTAGACTATCTCCAGATCGAGTTAACAATCTTCTCTTTTTGAACTCTTATTATAAATCCACTGGGACGTCAGACCACACTTTGGTAAGAACATACATTTTAATTTTTCAAATTTGAATTCAGGACAATATTAAAATAAAATATTTATGAATTTATTTTCTAGGATACAGCTATCGGGGTTGAACACATTTAAGGAGAAGTCAAAAAGGGTTAACATAAAATATAAAAATTTAAAACAAATGTAACAAAATGTATAACAAATTTATTGTAAATAAAAATAACTAATAACTAATAAAGTAATAAGTATGTATGTTAAATGTGTACGATGTCGGTGTACCAATAATAAACAATAAATATTAATTAGCTTAATAAAATAAATTCCTTAGTGTGATATATATTTAGAAATTTAATTAAATGAATACGAAAAGTTTTTTTAATTGTTTAGGTAAACATAAAATTATATTTATGATACGATATCGATATCGTAGAAATAACGATATCGCGATACAATATCGGAAAAATCTGAACGATATCGATACAGAAAATTATATCGTTGCCCATCACTAATAAATTGTATAGCATTACATAAGCGTCTGGAGTTCCCATAAAATGTAGTTAAACGGATGCTAATGTGTGGAAATTGACATATGTCATTTTTCCTGTGTAGAAAGTTACAATAATAATTTTTTATTGCATATATCATTTGTTGGAATTAAATATATACATTTTTACCCACTACTCATGTAGAAATTTACCCCTTTAAATATGGTATTAATAGTTGGAGGTATACATAATATTAATGTCGAACTATTTAAAATTCGGGGTACACGTTCTTCTATGGTAGTCTAAGACCCAAGAGGTCGAGTGTACATTATGTTATTGTAATGGATGTGTTAAATTTGAATTCAATGTTAAATTATGTTATTTCCACCATTTTTTATTGTTTATTATTTCATTATTATCAGTTTATTGATGAACGAGCATAAACATAAAAAAATTATATAATATATACGCCCTACATATCCTGGTGACAGGCCTGACATATAGGTTGTCTATTACCAAGGTTTAAAGTTGCTCAAAATGGAAAAGGGTACCTACTGTCGGTGTACCCATTTTTTTATTTTAGCGTTTGTCACATTCCTACAATAAACCATCAAGGAAAAGGTTGTTGAATTTAGTTTGAGAAACCAGCATTTTTTTTTTCGATTTGCTAGAAAAATAAGTTGCTTTCTTTAATATCAATGATACAAATATAATCAAAAACTTAAATTGCCTATACTTTCTTTTATCGATTTGTTTATCAAACAAAATAATATATACTATAATAAATACTCTATTTCAATGATTTTTCGTACCTACTAGCTTATTTTTTTAAAATTCAGTTATAAAGAGGGTTGCATTTTAACAAGCATAGACAGACTAAGAGTCTAAGACATAGTCCCCTTGCGGCTTGCGTCCCTTCATTTTAATACCAGCAGATTTAGGCCTGGAATAAAATGTTGCATATAAATATATAATTGCATATCGAGGTTTTTGTCAAATGTCAATACATTAGTATATAATTATTTATAAATTATTTTTACATTTTATTTTAATAATATTGGCATCTGATTATAAAAAGAGTTATTGTTTTAATTGTTATACTTACTGTTTATATTATGTAATCATTCATTGTTTACATCAATATTCAATATAATATACTAATATTTAATTCTAAATATTTTAGAAGGAGGCTAATATAGGCAATTAAATATACGAATCAATAATCAACGTAAAATTTCGAATGATCGAAGGTTTTACCACAGATTATTTATAAACAATGTTACCAAACTGTCAAATTTCAAGCCTATTTTATGTTAAAATACGTTCGGCTGTAATATTTGTCGGCTAAAATACGTTCGGCTGTAATATTTGTCGGCTAAAATACGTTCGGCTGTAATATTTGTCGGCTAAAATACTTTCGGCTGTAATATTTTTCGGCTAGAATATTGTCTGCTGAAATATTTGTCGGCTAAAATACTGTCGGCTGTAATATTTGTCGGCTGAAATATTTGTCGGCTATAATGTTGTCGGCTAAAATACTGTCGGCTTTAATATTTTCGGCTAAAATATAGCCCCTCCGCATACGGTCATTACAATATTACCATTTATTTTTATGATTTTTATATAATAGCCAATAGGTAGATAAGGCCGCGTCCAGGCATCGGCAGGCAAAAGTCACCGCAGTGCAATAGTTCGTTCGTTCGTCGCACACAGTCGACACGTACATGCCAATTTTGCTCTAATTGAAATACTTATTGTCATTGTTGTTATACAATATTATGATTCGGCCCGAATAGTCGGATATCATTATTGTCTTTTTATAATATTATATATAATATATTATAATACATTGTTAACGCCGGCTCGAATAGTCGCTTGCACATTTTTATTATTATTTATTGTAAACTTATATTGTCATTGTGTGTCAATTATAAAACTATTATACAGGCACAGGTTGTCCAGCTGGCCAGCGGTTCACCGACAAATTGTGAGTTTTTTCTATATTATTTATTTATTATTATATTCTTTAGCAGCTCTAATAGCTTGCCATATTATTATTATATTCTTTAGCACCTCTAATAGCTTGCTATATTATTATTATATTATATTGTTGAGCCAGTAGCTTATATTATATCTTTACGAGCTTACGATTCAACGGCCGATATTATTATCTATAGATTGTTTTTTACTATATTATTGTGTTGCTGTAATTTTTATATATTTGTAAAATTGATTATTAATAACATCGTGTATTATACAGCAATAATTATTATTTACCTCAAACGTGTTACCATTTTATTATTAATTATCGTATACACACACATTAACCCAAGTACACATTTATACACCCGCCCATACTCTAGCACTCACAGGTTTTGCTCGGCGAACCTGTCCACTTCCCGTTGAGTGCTATACATAATTACACACATACAACACAAGTCGGTCGGTGTGTAGGTATAGACTGCGTGCGCGAGATGGAAAACAACGCGGTCTAGTGGTAAACTCTTGTACTAGTGCAGGGGATCAAATTCAAGTTTTTTTATTACGTTATATGGGAAAACGTATAAAAAACTGTAAATAATTGTTTTTTTTTTAACTGTCGATGAATATGCATTTATTAAAAAATAGTCACATTTTATAATTACTAAATGGTTGAATTAATATTAAAAAGGTTTTTAATCACCTAATCTGTGTATTTAATTCGGTTCTTAACTAGCTACCTACCTAAACAATTGTTTTCTTGTAAAATTAAAATTAAAATTAGATAATGATACTTCATTAGATAATGGAAAGTTCAAACTTCAAAGGTTTTGAATTAATTATTTTCAAAAAAATTAAATTAAATTATGAATAATTTAATAATAAAGTATGGCTTTCAAAGCATAAATTCACATTTTGAATTCTCGAATAATAAAGGTTTAAAGTTGTATGAAAGCAATCATGTCCTGAATGTACAGGAGTTTAGACCAATTGAAGGATTTTGTATAATAACTGGTTTGGTTGTCAGGCAGACAAGTGTTTCTTTAGACCCATATAAAGTACAGCTCGAGGTAAATTGTATAATTATAATTTATATTCATATATAACACATATATTATGTTGGTACATAATATGTGTGTATTATTTTCTACAATAGGTAACTGTTTTCTCAAATAAAAGCACTTTATAATAAAACAAATTCTCTTGTTTTTTAATAGTTGGATAGTACTAGAACCATAAAAAATGCTGTGTGTCAATATCCAGCTGGGGCTGGATCTAAATGTAAACACATAGCTGCTCTTATTATATATGTTAATTCTGAAGAAGGAACTTCAAAAACTGATGAGCCACAGCAATGGGGAAGACCCGCAAAGTATTGTGAAAGTTTATATAAAAAAGGAAAAAAAATATCAGATCTTTTCCCTCAAAAACAATTGAATAATAATGTTCCTATTCCGAGCCATAATGATTTCATTCAAAACCACAATATACTTTCATTGCCATGTAGTTTAAGTTATAATTTGTGTTCAGAGCAACGTTCTGAAGTTGATAGACAATGCTCTAATATCTTAAATAATATTATAGATAATATTGAACAAAGCTTAAAATATGACAGTTACAATGATTTTTTGTCCAATATTATCATCAAGCAAGTTCAATCTGATTTTCCTAAATTCTATTCTGCATTTCCACTAACATTAACTGAGCATACTTATTTCTATGAGAATATTTATGTTAATGAAACAATGATAAAATCAATTTTTAATCAAACACTAGATCAGTCCCTTAATTTATCTTGGAAACAAAACCGAAAGATGCGCATATCAGCAAGTTTAAAAGCACACAAAATAAAAACATTAAGGAATAAGTCTGAAGAATGTCAAAATAAATTAGCAATATCTTTATTAAATGAAACTGTAATTGTAGGAAAAGGAGCCAGTAATATACAATATGGATTACAAACCGAAGACAAGGCATTTAACAAGTTCTGTGATATGTACAACATTGATGTAGTTAAAAGTGGGTTGGTTGTTCATATTTGTAGACCATGGATTAGTGCCAGTCCTGATGGTTTGATATTAAAAAATGGAAAAATTTCTTCAGTTTTAGAAATTAAATGCCCCAGCTCATGCAAACAAAAATCTATAATTGACCAATTAACAGGAAAATCAAACTTAAGCTATATTGAAGTTAAAAATGGTGAAGTTGGGTTAAAATATAGTCATATATATTATACACAAATACAAATGTTACTGTATTGTACAGGTTTAAATGATTGCCACTTATTTATCTTTAATGAAATTAAGCCTTTGTTATTAATAATTAAAAAAGATTTAACCTTTTTAGAAAATATTATTCCAATATTGGATAAATTTTACTTTTCTTTTTATTTACCAAACTTATGTAAGCAATCAAATACATTATAATATTCAGTTAATAATAAGTAATTTATTAAGTAATAATAATAAGCATAATATATAATACATAGTCTTATGTTTAAAATATTTTATCAAAACTAATTCTACTGTTTTATAATTGGTGAACTTAAATTTACCAATACACAACAAATGAGTAATAAATTATCAATGTATTGTAAAAGATCAGTTGTTATTTTATTCAAAACATTAAAAGATTTTAATCTTGCAAAAAATCGTTCTATGTGTATTCTGACACTAGCAACATTATATGTTTTTATTACTTCTTCTTCAGAAAATCTACCATTATGAAGCATTGGGGGCATAACTAGTATACTATTTTGACCTTCAACACCTGGTTGTATTCCAGGAAAACCTTTATCAGCAAGAACTTGGTCTCCAGGTTCAAGTTTATTTAAAAATCCGGAATCATTGGTGATAAAACTATCACTAGACCTACCTCCGTATGCTTTAGATAGAAAACTAACCATACCATTTGGTGTGATTGCAACTAATACTTTAATTGTATAACCACCTTTGTATCGGGAATACAAGCAAACTCTTTGTTGAACTGTTTGAGGTTGCTCAACTCTTATTTCCGTGCAATCAATGATACACCTACAATGAGGGTAATGTTT
Source organism: Nasonovia ribisnigri (assembly GCA_027563435.1). Taxonomy (NCBI): domain Eukaryota; kingdom Metazoa; phylum Arthropoda; class Insecta; order Hemiptera; family Aphididae; genus Nasonovia; species Nasonovia ribisnigri. Next base: position 30,397 of record JANEHU010005019.1, on the reverse strand, counting down.
TTTAAAAACCTCTGGTAACGTGTCTACAATAGTTGTTTTAGTTGGCCAGAAAATTAAATTATTTGTTTTATGACTTAAAATAAGTAAACATTCAGAAAATACTCTACTGATGGTAGTTCTATGGACTGAAAAAAATGTACTAAGGGCTGAATATGTTAGACCTAGTTTAACTTTCATCAACATAATTAAAAGGGTATCTTCTGTACTAATTATGGTACGATTTGTTTGTGGTAATAACGACAAGAGAAAATTAAATATTTTGAAAGTTACACCTGTTATGTCTTTTAATGCATTTTCAGACTGTATAGAATTATATCCATGAAATGATAGGCAAGACAAACAAGAACTTGTACTTGAAGAATCTACTCCACAAGATTTTTCTGCACTTTTCGGTTTCGTAAAATTTAAATTTAAATTTACTGATGCTTGAGTACCTACATTATTATTACCTTCAAAAACACAATAAAAAATAAAATTTTCCTCGGGCACCTCAAAAGCTACTTGAGTACTAATATTAATAGATGTTATATTATTTAAATCTAGTTCTGTAGAACTAGTAGAAGGTATTAGTTGATTATTTATTTCTTGAAATTCCATGGTTTGATTTTGACGGTTGATGGAGCGCTCATATCTGGCAATATTTTGTTGTACATTGATGGTTTTTTTTTTGTATACTTCTGGAAATATTGAAGGTATATACGACGGGCTTCTGGGATCAAGTGACCTTTTATTTAAAATTTAAATAGTAAAATAATTTAAAGTTTTGATTTAAATTATTAAACACTCTTAATAATATCAATATAAATGAAATATAAGATAAAGAAATAAAAAAGACATTAATACCCATTACCCATGATAAGAAGTGCTATTTTTTCTGTGTCTCACATATTGGAATTATTAAGAATGTTTAATCACTTTTAATAAATTATTTATATTATATTTAATAAAACTTAATTATGACCTCTTATTATTAATAAAATGGGCACTACAAACAACACTATGAACACTAGGACGCCAAGGTTTTCCATTTTCTCTAAAGTACAACAAAAAAATATTAACAAATCAGAATAATAATAACTTTAATTTCAGCATTTTTTTTCTTTATAATGTAGGGCATAAACACATCTAATTAATTATTATGAACAAAAAATAAAAATAATTAACTTACATGATTCTATTAATTGCTTTTATCCACTTTTCTTTTGTCTCCTTCTCGTAATCACGATTTGGAAATCGATAAAATGTAATATTAGTAGTATTTTTATATGAATTACTGCAATTTACTACACAGCAATTATTTTTTGATTTTGTAGTACCACTCATTATAATTTATAATAATAATTAATAAATTATTCAACACTTCTAGTTACTAGTAGACAGTAGATGACAGATGTTAGTATCCTTGTCAATGGTAGTTAGTAGGTACTTAGTAGTTATTACCCCTGCACTAGTATGATAGTTGTCTCCCCAGAGCGCTAGTAGTACCACCGCACGCAGTCTATAGAGCGCGCACGAAGAAATTTGGTAACCGGGCGCACGGACTATTTCTGTTTCGTACCCGGCCCGTACCACTGGTATTAAAGCTAAGTTACCTGATAAAATAAATTATGAAAATGCTATATCGGAAAAAAAAATTAATTGCTTCAGTGAACTTCATGGGTAATCAATTTGATGAATTTAGTAACAAAATGGACTCTATTTTGAAAGAACTCAAAGACTTAAAACTTGAAAATTCTAAATAATTATCAGAAAATAAATTACTTAAAGATGAAATCAGTATAATAAATCAAAAAATTGACGAATTGGAACAAAAAAGCATTGGAAATGCAATTGAGCTCAAAGGCATTCCAAAAACTGTAAACGAAAATTGTTTTGATATCGTTCAAGTTATCGCTAAAAATCCAATTCTAATGTATCACTAAAACCTGCCTACCGAATTTAATCGTCTGATAATAAAACAAACAACATAGTTGCTGAAATCGTAACTTCTGATATGAGAAAAGATTTTCTTAGTAAAGTAAAATCAATGAGATTGAATGCAAATATGATTCATAATAACTGGTCAATGGACTCAAAAATCTATGTAAATGAAAGGCTCACCAAGAATAGAAGAACATTGTCTTAAAAAACTAGACTGGCTTGCAAGGAAAAACGGTACAAATATGTTTGGGTTAATAACGCGGAAATATTGGTTAAAAAGGATGATGGTGAGAAAACTCTAAGAATCAAATCCGACAAGGATATTAATAAGTTGTAAGTTTTTTATACTAGCTTTTTTAAAATATATCTATGTTACCCTAAAATTCTTATAATAAAATTATAAACATAATCATTTTTACTATGGAATCTAACATTTAAAAAAATATTAATTTATTCAAAAACATAAATACTGTAATTTTCGATGACTTTAGTAATGTACCTACATATATAATGAAAAACAATAATTTATCTATTTTTGTAATGAACATTAGAAGTAAGGCGTCATTTTGATGAATTAGTGTTATTGATAAACACTTATACATTAAGTTTTGATATAATTAATCTGTGTGAGACCTGGCTGGATTATGACTTCAAATTTTTATGAAATGGATATCAAACAGTTAATTCTTTTGGGAAATTAAATAAAAGTGATGGAGTTACTATATTTATTAAAGAATTTATTAAATTGACTAATATAAAAGAAAATGTTATATCTAATTGCAATTCAATTGAACTATCATTTGAATATCTCGGCAATAATTTTATAATTACTTGTATTTACAGGTCTCCAAATGATACCTAACACTGGTCTTTTTTTGAATGGGTTAGAATTACTCCATTGTTTGGTCAAATGCAGAACTCCGAAACCTAATAATCGAAAAGAAAGTTGCCCATAAAAAGTATAAACTTTTTCCTTCTCTTGATAATTATTTTAAATTTTCTGAGCTTAGGAAAAAAGTAAAATTATTAAATTTAAATTGTCACACTCGATACATTGCAGATATTGAAAACAGTATTTCATTAAATATTAAACCATTTTGGAATTATATAAATTCTCTTAAGAAATCGAAAAACAATGTTCCTGACTGTATGAAATATAATAGTAAAACATCTAAAAATCTTTCTGAAACGGTTAATCTATTTGCTGATTACTTTTCTAGTGTCTATGTAAATAGCACTATTATTTCTAATAATAATTCTTCATTACCCAATATTCCTACTAATAATAATCATATTAACCTAAGCTCTTGGTCTATTGATACTTGTGACATTTTTGATTATTTAAATTCTTTAGATTTATTTTCAGGGACAGGACCTGATGGTATACCATCAGTTTTTTTAAGAAATTGTAGTTCTGTATTGTTGAAACCTCTTCATTTTATTTTTAATAAATCTTTAAGCTTAGGTTATTTCCCGGATATATGGAAAAAATCATTTGTCACTCCAATTCATAAAACTGGGGACATACATAATGTTATTAATTACAGACCTATTTCAAAAATGTCTATTATTCCCAAAATGTTTGAAGCCTTAATCACTAAAAAATTATCTAAAATTGTTTCTCAACTTATATGTCAAAATCAACATGGTTTCAGACCTAACATGTCAATTTCCACTAATATTCTACTTTATCAGTCCAAAATTCTTGAAGCTCTAAACAATCGTGTACAGCTAGACTCAATCTACACTGACTTTCAAAAAGCTTTTGATAAGGTTCAATATAATTTACTTCTTAATAAAATATCTTCTTTTGGCATCCATGGAACTTTTTTTGATTGGTTACGGTCCTATTTAAACTGTCGTACACAAGCGGTTAAAGTTTCTCATTATATTTCAAACTCTTTCCAAGTTAGTTCTGGCGTACCACAAGGTTCCCATTTAGGTCCGCTATTATTCATAATTTTCATTAATGATTTACCATCTATTTTTGATGAATCGATTGATATACTTCTATTTGCTGATGATGCGAAAATATTTTCCAAAATTACTTCTACAGCAGATGCTTTAAGACTACAAGCGAATTTGGACAAATTCATATCGTGGAGTCACCAAAATGGTTTACCATTAAATATTAATAAATGTAATATTATTTCTTTTTCTCATATAAATAATACTATTATATACGATTATAAAATAGATAACTTTTCTGTCACTAGAGTTACATCAATTAAAGATTTAGGGATTATCTTTGATAATAACTTGTCTTTCACATCTCACATAAACCTTTGCAGTAAAAAAGCTCTTAAGATGCTAGGTTTTATAAACCGAAACACAAGTAACTTTAAGAACATTAATGCCTTAAAAATTCTTTTTTTTTCTCTTGTTAGATCACATCTTGAGTTTGGGTCAACAGTTTGGTCACCAAGTTATAACTTTTCCATTAATATTATTGAAAATGTACAACTTAAATTTTCAAAGTTTTTGAGTTATAAACTAAATATGCCATGTATAACAAAAAACTCGTACAATATGTTTATAAGAGAATTAGGGTTTATATCATGTGAAATAAGGAGAAAGGTTGCTGACATAATGTTTATTTATGACTTGTTAAATGGTCACATTCACTCTCCTGAGTTGCTATCTATGATAGGGTTCAATATAACAAGTCACCGTCTGAGAAAAGTAAATTTATTTCATATACCATTTAATAGATATAACTATGGCTCTGATAGTTTCTTTCCTAGATCATTAAATTTAGCAAATCAAATTGTGAATTATGTAGACTTTTTTTTCATGTCACGTATTATTTTTAATCGTAATGTATATTTAGGTTTAAATTCAATTGCAAATTAATTTTTATATTCGATTTATCATTTGTTATTATTTAATATTATTGTTATTATTGTATTATTCTTGATTTACTGATATTTTTATTGTAAATCTATTCTTTGTTATTATTTTTGATTCTATTTATATTCATCTTTTAATTGTATGAAAACAGTTTATATGTTATTACCGATAATTACTAATACTATGTCATTCACTTTTACTGTATTTTCAAAAGGGTTTATCCCGTTTATTATATATAAATAAATAAATAAAAACATAGAGCACTTAAATATGCTCATTAGCATTGCCAATTGGGATAATCTACTATGTAATAATGATGTAAATAAAGCATATGAAACATTTAATAACACAATTAATCAACTAATTTCCTTATCATCATATAATATTACTGGTGAAAAAACATACTAAAAAAAAAAAGCTTAAAGAATGGATTTCACATGGTATAACGGTCTCAATCAGAAATAGAAATAAATTATCCTCTAAATTACGTAAAAGACCTTTTGATAGGGATTTAAAATTATCTTGTACTCGGTATCGTAACCTACTAAATAATTTAATAAAAAAAGCAAAAACTTTACATTACCAAAAAAAAATAATAGCAGCTGGCAATGAATCTAAATCTATTTGGGGAATTTTAAATGAAGTTACAGGCAAAAAAACTAATACTTATAGCATTAAAGGTATATACAGCAATGATACCTTAATAGATAATGAAAAAGACATCTGTGACACTTTTAATAGATTCTTTGTCAGAGTAGGCAGTGATATTGAAAGTAATATTAGATCCAAAGGGTTTGTCGAAAAGCCATGGAAAACCTTAAACAACAACTGTAATATTGCAGATTCAATTTTTTTTAAACAAGCAATATATTTAAAGATAGAACTTCATTTTTTGAGCATGGGTATTATAATCAACTAATTATATCTTAAAAAAAACTGCTATGATTTAATTTTTTTTAATCTTGTTTTTAATTCGTCTATCTCACAGGGGGTATTCCCCTCTTGTTTCAAAAAATGTGTAGTGTTACCTATTTTCAAATCTGGTGACCCCTTGGATTGCGGTAATTTTCACCCAATTGTACTATCATTATCTATATCTAAAATATTAGAGAAGTTAATTAAGTTATATCCAAAAACTTTTTAACAATAAAGTATAGCTCTAAAACACTATTACGGGAATATATTTTAGATTCGGACCGGTGCAATGAATGTATTGATCTTACAAAGATGTGTGTTTTTTTTTTATTATTCGTGTCTGTACTCTGTCATCACATTTTAGGACAGTAAAAATGCTTAGATTTTCTTCCGTAATATCTTTTATGATAAGAAATAGAATCTAGTTGGAACTTTTGGGGTCAACAGTATAATATTCTCAATAGTTTTCATAATCGCCGGGAAGAACAAAATAAAAATCAAGGACAACCGGGAATTTTAACGCAAAATCGCTTATTGACAAATTCGAAATTTGTTTTTGATGCAACTCTAAAACGAATGACTATAACATATCCATGAAAATTTTACACGTTCGTTAAATTTAGGATTTTTTTATACACGATAAAAATTTAAACATCTTTTGATTTTTAAACTGTTTACGGACATTTTCAGTTTTTTTTTTTATGTATGTCAATAAATTTTAGTATATTGCGTAATTACGTAAATATAATTTTTGCTTTTTTTCCGCGGCCCAAGTTAATTTATAGTGACTCGCATGCGTGGGTACCCATTGACTGTGCTTACGGAGAATAGTCACCTGGGTTTTGGTAAACTATTTAATAAAACTTAAGAAGCCGACTGTTTTTGAAAGATATCGTCGGATAGACAATTTTCCTGGCTTTCCGATTATTTAGGTTAGGTTTGGAAGCATTCTAAATTGCCTCCCGAAGTCATAAATCATTATTTAACTATCGTTTGATTCAAATATAATTTATGAATAATATAATATTATTAGAGGGAACCTAATGACATTTTGTTAAATAGTAAAATAAATTATTGGAAGATAAGCATATTGATTACGGACTATTTCATCTTTTTGTTGATCCATATTATAATCCTCATTCAACAAAATATATTATATGTACAAAAACTTTTTTTGACACAAAAAAATAAACAAGTTTGCATTGGATAAGTTATTTTGTTTATTTATTTTTTCTTTTTATTCAACCATTCTGAAGGTGCTGGCGATGGTGGCGGTGCTGGTGGTGGTTGTGGTGTTGGCCGCGGTGGTGGGCGAGGAGGCAACGGTGGTGGCCTTCGCGGTATACCCGGCCGTTGCGGCATTGGAGCTGGATTACTTCTTTTCATCACCTGCATTATTTACACAAACATAGTTTCAAATGTCTATTTAATATTTTTTGACCAGTTAAGTTGTCCCGGATTTGATTGTTCTAAAACCGATAAATTGCAAACCTCAAAAATTCCTTATAAACGCAATAACGCAATACAACAATGAAAAACGTTTTTTTTTTTACCCACGAGACAGTGAAATTACATTTTTACTTTCTGTTTTTTTTACAGTAAAGTTCTTTGTCATAACTTTGGCTACCAAAATGCCATTCTCGAGATATAATACATACGAAATGTACGTGTAATCCGCACTATGTATATACCAGCAGTTCACCATTTCACACGTTCATTAAAGTTAGAATTTTTTTATACACGATATAAATTTAATTGTCTTTTGATTTATTAAACTGTTCACGGACATTTTCAGTTTTTTTTTTTTTTTTATGTATTTTAATACATTTTAATATATTGGGTAATAACGCTTGGAAATTTAATACAAGGCTCCTGATATATTGTAAAAATATTATTTATAAAATCACAATTTTTATCGTAAACATTTTAATTTCGATTTTTGACAAATATGCAAAAATCAGGAAAATGAGCAAATTAATTCGAATTAGAAATTCATTAAAATATTTCTTCCAACTTTTCGATTTGGAAACATCATTCAAAATACCTCATGAGTTTTTACCTTTTAAAAAATAAAAATGTCTACCTGAGAGTCAAACTAAATTTTTATGAACGTTTGAAGTTCAAATTTTTCGAAGATTTGATATTCATTCGATTTTTCATGAAGTTATTTTCTTATTTGGCTATATTTCAATAATCTTAACTTTAGATACTTGAAATTGGTATCATGTGTTTATTTTATCAGTTCCTACATTAAAAAAATTGAAAATATTTTGACTCGTTTTGAGCTGTTTTCAGACATATTCAGTTTACAATTTTTTTCTATAAATATCAATGAAACGTTATTCGTTGTGTAAAAAAGCTTGAAGATTTAGTACGAGGCTCCTGATATCATTTTTCAACAGTAGTTGCAAAGTTGTAATAAAACATAGACACAAATTTTTTTTATAAGTATTTTAAGTTCGATGTTTGACAACATTTATCAAACATAAAATTTAAAAACAATTTTGTAGTTGAAAATTTATAAAATGTTTAAATTGTATAGCTAAAGATTTAAATTAAAAAACAAGGTGCCACTTAAGTAGGTTATTCTGTAACCGAAAAAACTTAAAAATATAAACACACATTATTTGTTTATACTTATTTTATGTTTAAAATTTGTACGAAATTACATATGAGATAACCAAGAATAACGATATTAGTTATTTTGTCATAGTTATTTAATATTGATTCAACTTACCGTCTACTGTATTAATAATAAGTAATAATAATATAAATATATTATAAAAATAATTTATGTTTCGTTTATGTATACTATTATATTTTACTGTTTTTAGGTAGAAAAACTTATGTTAAATCTTCCATTGAAATGTTTAATCTTATCTATGAAATGAAAAACTTTAATGCAATTCTAATAGAAAAATTAATTTACAACTTTTCAACATTTTCTCATAGCTATACATTTGAAAAACTTTTCAAGGCTTTACACAAACTACGCATGAATGAATGCATTAACGCAAATATTATTCAAAAAATAACATACAAAATTTTTAATTGGGTACAAAGCACAACTGAAGACACATTACATTTATTTACTTGATAAATTATTCATCGAAAACTTTCCTGATGATTTTATTCCACAATGGGCAAAGACGAAAGCTACAAATATTTTATATCCAACTATTATATTATAATGGTAGCATTCTATAGTTGCCTCCCGGAGTCAAAAATATGTTTAGATTAATATATTGCTATACTTAACTACATTATAAAATTCTGGAAATTAGATAATTTCTTACGAGTTATAAAAATTATTTTAAATTGGGTTCGTTTATACTTACAAAATATAAAAGACCATGTATAGATCCAACAGCGCGAAGTCTTTTTCTTCCTAGTTGTCAATGCGATGGACCAAAACGCAAATGAGAGTCCTGAGTTCAAACGGTTCGAGTTGATAGTGACTCAAGCACAACATTATCTTATATTCATTGCAATCGTGTGTACATAGGGTTGTAAATTTGAAATATTTCACTTGAAAAATTTCAAAATTGAAAATTTCACTCTTCTTGAAATATTTCAATGAAATTATGAAAAATATTTTTTTTCTTTTAAACGTGTTTATAGATGATTAGAAATAATATATTGATAAAACACAGAAAACATTGATTATGAATAACTTATCAGTTAGGTATCATTTATCAACCAAGGTTTACGAATTAAAAACCCTACCAAAATACTGTTAATGGTGAATGGATATAAATTATTAATTTATAATTATTTATGTTATATGGTTATGGTATTTCAGTGTTTGTATATTGGTATTAATTTTATTATATTTTTGTTATCACTTATCAGTTATCAGTTATCACTTATCAATTGAATCCCCTATTGGCTTTTAAACTATTTTTACCACTTATTATTTAATAATAATATAAATAATTACATTATTATTAATGGTTTTTGGAGCCAAATTATGGCGACATGTCTTTGTTAATTATTATTTTGTTAATTAATTGTTCATATTATTGAATATTGATTCTTGGACAGTTCCAAGCTATTTGTAACTTGTGACTTTGTAAGTTCAAAATTACAGTTGAAGCCTATACTTAATTTGTAAGTTATAAATTACAGTTGTTACTTATTAGCAATTAGCATATTACCTATATGGCCATAAACTATAAATAAATTCTAATATTGCAGCACAATATATTATTACTTATTAAATAATATGGGGAAAAAAAACATGATATTCACAAATGTTTTCGTGACGAACAACTAAAAGAAGGAAATAAATCATTTAAAAAAAAAATATGCAACTTTTGTTCGTGGTCGACGTTCCCAAACGCAACAAGACAACTAAAACATATTTCAAGTTGCATTAGCTGTCCTGCTGAAGTGAAGAAGAATTTTCGACACCATAAAAAATGTATTGAAAAGTCTTCTATAAGTAAGTGAATTTATTGTAAATTTATAAATGTAATAATATGTATAATTCATAAAACCCAGTCATAAACTCATAACTTTCAAAATAGTTATACACTTAGGTTATAACTAGGTACTCAGTTTTATGATTTGATTAAACATCACTTAAAGTTAATTTATGTTAAATTATGACACTCTTAGAGATTTATAAATAAAATTCCTTTTTAATTAAACATAATTAAGACCCCTCCGCCAACCATAATTTGTTTATGAAAGCATTTATATTTTAACTAGGTATTTTGTAAGAACTTTTACATTACAACATGACCATGCTTTAAAATTAGAATTTTCCACTAGTAGTTAAAATTAGAAAAGTATTTTTATAAGTACTATTTATTTAAAAATTATTCATTTAGGTAGTTATTAAATAAACATTATGATTGTACCAAGGTGAAGTTTAAAACAGGATAAATAAATAATTTCTTAATTATTAGTTATGGTCCATTTATATATTTATTCATTTGTAATATTTTTTATTATTTTTTTTTCGTTTTAATAAATAAATATTTTAATAATTAATAGGTACTCTACATTTTGTATTATGTACTACTGTACTAGTGTTATACCATATTTGTTTATTAAAGTTAAAATTACTTCCTACCACCTACCTATTTATTATACAATAAAATATTTGAATTTGTGAAATATAATATTTAATTATATTTTAATTTTAGGTAATCATTGTATTGAAGAAAATATAAATGATAATGATATTGATGATCCTTTAGAAGTAGACCAAGAACCCACAATAAATTCCTCATTATTATCTACACCAAGTACTATCAATCAAAAGGAACATGATGACATTATGTATAGTTCGACACCAACTACATCATTTAGTTTTAACCAAAGTACCCCTGTATCTAGTACATTTACAAATGTATCTTGTGGAAATTTCAGTAAAAAGAGTTCTATTCTAAAATATTGTGATAAAATGAATGCCAATGAAAAGAAAAATATTGATGTTCTTTTGGCCCGTGCAGTTTATGCTACAGCAGCTCCATTAAATTTAGTGGATAACTCTTATTGGATAGAATTTTTCAAAGCACTTCGCCCAGCATATAAACCGCCTACTAGACATTTGGTTTCAAATAAACTTCTAGACGATGAATTCTCCAAAGTTAAAGAGCATACCACAACTTGTATTGCTGATTCGGATGCACTTGGTGTTATGTGTGATGGCTGGACTAACATTCGGAATGAAAGTATTATAAATTTTGTAGTTATAACTCCTAAACCATTATTTTATAAATCATTACCTACTGGAGTTGATCGACAATACAGGGTAACATATAGCAGAACAGATTATTTCTGTAATTGAAGATATTGGTCCACGTAAAGTATTTGGTGTGGTTACAGACAATGCAAAGAACATGAAAAAGGCTTGGACTCTTATAACTGAAAAGTACCCTCACATTACTTCATATGGATGTGTTGCACATGGTCTAAATTTACTGATAAATGATATAATTAAAATGAATTCATTAAAAGATATTATTAATGATGGAAAAGATATAGTCAATAATATAAAAAGGGGACACATAACTAGTGCAGCATTTCTGGATAAGAGAAATGCGAATAGTTCCACTTCTATGGCACTTTCATTACCAGTTGTTACTAGATGGGGATCCGTAGTAGTTTTTTTTAAATCACTGTTAGTTAATAAACAAATTATCCGCTCAATGAATGTTGATGAAATTGTTGAAAAAGACCTGAAGCCAAATGTAAAGAAAAATATAAGCAGCTCAAATTTCTGGAAAAAAGTTGAATTTTTCTATAGTCTAATGAATCCAGTAGCAAAATGGATTACAAAAATTGAAAGTGATACACCGCAACTAAGTATTGTACCTATAATATTGGAATTAAAAAAATCATTTGAAGAGACATTTAAAAATAATAACATTTTAAGATATGAAGAAAAAAATAATATTATGGAAGCTCTTGATCAAAGAAAAGAATTTTGTCAATCTAAAATCCATAAAGCTGCAAACTTACTTGACCCAAAATACTTTGGTAAATTGTTTGATTCAAATGACCACAATGAAGCAATAGAATTTATTTATCAGTTATCTAAACACATGGATAATATAGAAATTGATGCAAGAAAGGTAATTTCTGATTTTGCCAACTTCAAAAACAAATCCGGACCATTTTCAAAAACCAACGAATATCTTTGGGTTGCTGCAGAAGAGACAGAGGCATTACATTGGTGGAAAGCATTTTGTAATCATACAGAACTTGGTAAAATAGCCATAAAAATATTATCTTTGCCTGCAACTTCAGCTGCTGTAGAACGTACTTTTAGTACATATAAAGATGTTCACAGTTCAAAAAGAAATAGACTTTTAAATGAAAGAGCTGCTAAGCTGGTGTTCATTAAACATAATTTGCAGGTAATCATTAATTTATTATTTTATAGGTAAATAAAATATTGTATAACTGACAATTGTTTTTATAAGTACAAATTCACAATTATTTTTAATTTTTTTATATTTAGATTTTAAAAGGTACATCGAAAAATTTCACTAAATCTACATCAGACTGTGATACTGATGCACCATTGTCCACATTAACGATTCAAAATGAAATCAACACAACAAATACTGCTATATCTTCAAACGATGATATTGAAATATCTCAAGAAGCTGAAGGTAATATTGAAATATATCATGAAACTGATGATGAGTATAATTTGGATGATGATGATGATTTATTTTTTCAAGTTTCAACGATGAAACATTAAAATTTAAAATTTAATAATTATTAATTAGGTACCCTTTACATCAAGTATAAGAACTTGTTATTTATTTAATATGTGTATCGCTGTATTAGTCAATTGATACATTTTGTTTTTGTTTAAAAAAAAAGTAATTTGTTTTTTTTTTTATCTTGTTTTGATTCCTATTTAGTATATTTTATTATTTAGTATAAAGTATCATTATATAATGAACTATACTAAATAGGAATCAAAATAAGATTTAAAAAAAAACAAATTACTTTTTTTTTAAACAAAAACAAAATGTATCAACTGACTAATACAGTGATACAAATATTAAATACCTATGTAACAAGTTCTTATACTTGATGTAAACTGTAGAGGGTAATTGATTGATATAATAAGTTGATACATTTTGTTTAAATGAAAAAAGGATTTAATTTTTTGTTATCTTGTTTTGTTAGATTTGTTTTGATTACTATTTTGTATTTACTTTTCAGTATTAACTATTATGTATCACTGTATCAGTCAGTTGATACATTTTGTTTTTGTTTGAATAAGAAAGGCCTTAATTTTCATTTTATCATGTTTTGTTAAATTTGTTTTGATTTTATTTAATAATTATTATTCAGTATTAAGTATTCATACTGTATCAGTCAGTTAATACATTTTGTGTTTGTTTAAAAAAAGTCATTCGTTTTTTTTTTACCTTGTTTTGTTAAATATTTTGTTTTGTTTCCTATTTAGTATTTATTAATATTATTATTAACTATTAAGTGTAGCCGCATTCGGCTTTAATATTTAATGGGTTTGTATATTAAGACGCCTTTACGGCTGGAAGGCAGGCCACCCAAAGTGCTGCACTACCAACCAGATAAATAATAATTAATAACAAAAAAGTAATGATATGATATAGTATGTATAATAATGTAACTAATAAATAGTAGCCCTGCTGGCTCAACAATGTAATATAATAATAGAATAATAAAGGTTGTGAGTCTGTTGGCTCAATACGAGTATAAATAATACAAAAAAAACACCTGTCCTAAGACAATGAATATAAAATAATAATAATAATAATGCCTTAGCTGGCTGGCAATACAAATAAATATAAAGTTGGCCTGATAATGAATACAATTATAATAAGTATAAAATATAAATTATGGTACCAGTAATAATAATGCGGCTCGTCAGCCGTTTACCTGTGAGCTGCCGTCCGTTAGCGGCTTCGAACCAAACGTTACCGTCCCGGGATGCACACGCTTGTACAATAAAAGGAATACAATATAATATTAAAGTGTGTGGCAATCCCGAGAACGTACGACTAACGGGCCGACAGCTCGGACGAATAACTCACTGAATGACATTCACAACACAATACAAAGAACACGTGCTTCTGTAAGTACGTCTCTGACCACCCTGAATGGGGAAAATATATTAGAAGAGCACAATGTAGTGAATATGAACGATACTTACAGAAGAGACTCACGACACAATGAAGACTGATGAATAACGAAAACACACGAACGATGAAAACAAAATATGGCACGGTTGACCGCAATATATGTGCCTACAAGCAACTATTAACTGACGCCTCTGGCTGGAACCTGGAACACCGTACGCCCGTACAGCTCGAGAGACGGCAAAAGAAGAACGGAAAAGAAAAAATGAACGACAATGTAAGCACTACGACAAAAACAAAAGTATGAAGTACGAAACAAAAGCTCAGTGCCACCTACACAAATGAAAACACGCGAACTTATGAACCTGTCGGAGACACTGAGGAGACTGACTTTTAAGAATACATGAAACGTAACCGAATTTATTTCGACTGCACTCACACGATACGAAATAACGAAAACATTTTAAACGAAAAATAAGATAACGGCTGCACGCACACACCGGACAGTTATCACACAACAGCTGTTGTCAACCGCACCGCAGTGACGCACGATACGAACCGCTACCTCAACACGAAATTCACAAAACGAAAAAACCCGCCAAACGAATAAGATTTAAAAATCAATGTTGGCGACAACATCCTCCGCACCTTGAAAGACCCTTGTCTTTCAACATAATAATAAATATAATATACTAAATGTAATTGTTGTACCTATGAACATGAATAACATTAATAACAATAAATAGAATTGAAATAGGCAATAATATCACAATTGGTATAGTAATAATAAAAAAAAACAGGGTATAATATGTGATTAACTAACTGCTGACTTTAACAACAATAATTAATAATTTAAATAATTTAAGACCAACAATGGTGGTAACAATAACATAGGGTAACAAATTTGAATAATGTAGGAACTGACAATACAGATTGGTGGTAACTATTCACTGGACTCTGGTGGTATTTCTGTTTCATCTTCTTCTGTTGGAAGTAAGGACAACTTGACTACAGGACGTTGAAATGTAGTACCCGATGAATTTCGCAAGGTGACCACTCGAACTATCCCGTCGGGACCAGGGTGTACTTCTTGCACTCTGACCAAAGCCCATTTTGTAGGCGGGAGATTCTCTTAATGAAGAAGACACAAGTCACCCACTTGCACGTTTCGAGTGACCTTTATCCATCTTCCTCGGCGCTGCAGTTGTGGAAGGTACTCTCGCGACCATCTTTTCCAAAATGTTTGCATGTATGATTGTACCAATTTGAAACGCTTGAGCCTAGACATTGGCACGGTGGACACATCTGACTCAGGTGGTAACGTAATGACTCCACCTATTAAAAAATGGGCGGGAGTTAGAGCCTGATGGTCTGAAGGATCATTAGATAAAGGTGTCATAGGTCTTGAATTCAGCACTCCCTCTATTCCACATAACAATGTTGTAGCTTCTTCATAGGTGAATGTTGCATTTATTGAAAGTTTTGTCAAATGTTTGTTTTGCGGACTTGACGGCAGCTTCCCACAGGCCTCCAAAATGAGGCGCTGCGGGAGGAATGAAGTGCCATTGTATAGATTTTTCTGTGAGGAATACTGATGTTGCATGTGTTTTGACGATTTCTTGAATTTGAGCAATAAGTTTTCGATTAGCACCAACAAAATTAGTACCATTATCACTGAATAAATGTTTACATTGACCTCTACGCGACATGAATCTTGTGAGTGTAGCCAAGAATGCATCTGAGGTAAGCGACGATACAAGCTCTAAATGAATAGCACGTGTTACCAAACATACGAATACAGAGATGTACGCCTTTACACTTTTAACACGCCGAATGCCACTGCGAATCATCATTGGACCACAGAAGTCCACACCACACCGCGAAAACGGCCTTTCAATTGTGGTCCGCTGTCGAGGCAATGGGGCCATAAATGGTGTTATAGATCCTGGCTTAGCACGGAAGCATTGGATACACTGATGGACAGTACGACTGGCAATGTTACGTCCACGGATGGGCCAATAATTGATTTGAATATAGGACAGCAACGCTTGTGGGCCAGCATGTAATAGCCTCAAATGCTCATATTTGAATACTAATCGTGTGAAAGTTGACGATGGTGGCAGTACAATCGGAAACTTTGTATCATATTTTATTGGGGCGTTAGCTAAGCGACCTCCAACTCGCAAAATGCCATTAGGATCAATAAATGGATTTAATTTGACTAAACAGCTAGCCCGGTGAACAGGCAAGTTGGATTTTAGATTCTTCAGCTCTGAACAATAGGCTTCTGCTTGAATATTTCGAATCCAGAATTCTCTGGATACATTGAGCTCATGAACAGACAGTGATCCAGTTACACGCTCGCATTGTTGTTTGGATAATTTGCAATTTTGCACAAACCGTATAATTAATGCAGTGATACGTATAAGTTGCATGTACTTTGAATATCGACCCAACATCCAAGAATCATGTTGACGGACTGTAGCTAATGCTAGCTTTAACGGACGAACTTCAGGCAGTTTTTCAGGGGCTTGGTAAGAGCTGGGCCATGAGGCGGGCTCTTGCTGTAACCATTGCGGTCCATGCCACCACAACTTTGACTGGGATATGGCTGCTGCCTCCATGCCCCGAGAAACAATGTCAGCTGGGTTCTCCCTTGTGGGTACATGGTGCCATTGATCGGGATCGGAAATATCTTGAATGCGAGCGATTCGGTTTGACACATAAGGTTGGAAATTACATTTGCTTTTAATCCAGGCAATTACTATGGTCGAGTCTGACCATAGAAATACACTGTGGTGTGCTACCTCAATATTTAATAGTTTGAGCTCTTCGCATATGTCCCTTGCTAGTTCTGCGGCCAGCAAAGCTCCATTTAATTCTAGCCTCGGGATTGTGGTCGACTTTATAGGCGCTACTCTTGACTTTGACATATACAACCTGGCTTCACTATTGCCACTGCTAGTTTGTGAGCATATGTATGCGCAAGCTCCATACGCCTCTTGAGATGCGTCGCTAAAAACATGAAGTTTAATGTTTGATGTATCTTCTACGATTACTCTTCTAGGAATTGCTACTTGGTTCAACTGCCGCAAACTGGAATAAAACTTGGTCCAGCGGCTTTGCAAATCCTCAGAGAGAACTTCATCCCAATTTATTTTTAGCGCCCATAATTGTTGGATAAAAATCTTTCCTTTGATCAACACTGGAGATATTAAACCAACAGGATCAAACACACTATTTATATCAGAAAGTAGTGATCGTTTAGTCATTCTTGGAGGCGGACACCAGTCTTCAACACTAAATAAGAAATTATCAGTAGCTGGCTGCCACAGCAGACCTAACGTTGCCACAGTGTCGTTATCAATCATACTAATGACAAAATTTGTATCACTCTGGTCTTTGGGTATATGATCTACAAATTGACTAGAACTCGAACACCATTTTCGTAAAGGTAAGCCATATTGCTCTAAAATGTGCTGTAGTTGATGATATATGCCAGTAACTACTTCAATTGAATCGCCACCACTAATTAAATCGTCTACATAAAAATCTTGAGAAATAATTCGTTTGATTGACATATCAGTTGCTTCATGAGCAATTTGAGCAAGGCATCTAGTTGACAAGAATGAAGCAGATCTAGTGCCATAAGTGACAGTTTTCAGTTTATACTCTGTTATTTGATCATCAGGATTAGCGCGATAACAAATGCGTTGAAGCTCGCAATCTTCAGATGCAAGACGTATCTGCCGGTACATTTTTTCGATGTCGGCAGTGACAGCAATTCGATGCACACGGAATCGCAACAATATGTTAATTAAATCTGGCTGAGTTTTTGGGCCCTTGAGCAATATATCATTCAATGATAGGCCGGAGGTGGATACTGCAGAACCATCAAATACAACTCTGAGCTTCGTTGTTAGACTCTCAGATTTTATTACAGCGTGATGGGGCAGATAATAGATAGGACCAGAATACTCTGGATCTGCCACCTCCATGTGGTCCATACTGAGATACTCGGCCATGAATGTTTTGTACTTTTGCGCAAGACCAGGCTCCTTAGCAAAGCGTTTTTCCAAGTTGAAAAATCTTTTTTTAGCCATTTGACGAGAATCTCCCAAAACATGTGGGTCTTGTGCAAATGGTAGTTTCACTATGAAGCGACCATTGGTATCACGTGAAACTGTAGAAGCGAAATGCCTTTCAGCTTGTTCGTCAGCTGCAGGTTGTGAATTGGTTACTGTGAACAAGGACAATGACGAAGTTCCAGTTAAGGATAGTGATTGATACTCAGGTTGACGAGATGCAATTGGCAATTTTCCGACGACTATCCATCCAAAATCTGTGCTATGTAACGATGACGAAACAGTAAGTGGCCACTTTTCCCCGCCTAAGATGTCGAAGAACATTTCTGTTCCAACCAGGATGTCGATCGAACCAGGAACATTGAACTGCGGATCTGCCAGTTGGTTTCTTATGTGATCAGGAATGTTTAGATTAGCAGTGTCGATCGTCTGAGCGGGTAAGGAATTGACTATACTTGGTAACGAATGAAGTAGGATACTGCGTTTATGACTTCCAAAGCGAGACGACACATAGGTCAAAGGTAGACACTTGGACTTAGAAGCCATATCACCAACACCCACAATGTTACACGTTGAACGGGTAGAAGAAAATCCCAACCTTTTAACACATGACAATGTAATCAGGTTCAATTGAGAGCCAGAGTCCAGGACCGCTGTGCATAGCTGTGGACGATCATTTATGTCATGGACATAGACACTGGCAGTTGCTAACATCACATGCATTGACGATGTAGACTTGGTTAACTCAGCACACAGCACCGCATTTGCTTCACTGCTGGCTGATTGGTTTGGTTGATTAGAGAGAGCAGCGGCACCTTGCTCCTCATGTAATTTTGAGTTGTGTCGCGTATTGCATGTAGGACATGCAGAAAATCTACAGTCTTTGACTTGGTGTCCATAATTTAAACAATTATAACATAATCTCAACCGAACCACAACTTCTTTCCGCTCTGACACTGTCATCTTGATAAATTCACTGCAATTATATATTCTATGAGCTCCAGCGCATAAAGGACATTTCAATACTTTGTTATCATTAGGCCGTGTGAAAAAGATTTTGCCAGTATTTTGAGGGGTCTTGACACGATACTGCTTTTCAGAAACACCAAGAGACGTGAATGCACCAGCCTCAAACGCAAATATTCTTTTTGCCAAAAATGCTTCTATTTGGTCATATGTTGGTAGGTCTTTGCTGTCCTGTCTGAGCTGCCATTCCCCAGCAGTACTTGAATCTAATTGTCCACAGATCAGGGTGACCAGCCAAGCATCCCAGTGAATGACAGGTTGACCCAACGCTCTTAATGCTCGTACATGTGAAGCTACATGGTGGTGAAGTTTTCGTAGTTCGCTGGCTGAGGCAACCGCTATCTTAGGTGTTTGTAGTAATGACCTTATATGACTTTGAATAGTAAACCCTTTGTTTTCATAATGACGAACTAGTTCTTCATATGCCACTTTGTAGTTGTCAGCTGTTATAGAGAAATTTTTAATTATGTCAGCAGCAGGGCCCAGAACACTTGATTTCAGGTAGTGGAGCCTTTGAACATCAGTCAATGACGCATTGTTATGAAATAATGCATTGAACGTATCGAAGAAAGATGACCAGTCCTCCAAATTTCCACTAAATGTTGGAGGCTGGATTGTAGGTAACCTGATCGCATCACTTGCTGACGAATGAGATACATGAAGCGAATTATCTACTTCCACGACACTGAGCTTGCTGATCAAATCTTCCATGTCTGCTCTTAGTGTGCAGGTTTCATCCCCAAAGTTTAGTTGTTCATCGATGTTGTCAGCAGCCTCATCACAATTAAGTAGTTGGGTTTGAACTTCGTCAAAAGCATCTATAAACGTTCTTAGTTTCTCCAGTCTGATTTGTAGTTGTTTAATAGACTGAGAACTTGGGTCGAATTTTTCCACATATTTTTTAATTGCTTGTACTCCAGCTTGGATTCGTTCTTTCTGCTTGTTCAACTTGCGCAATTCACGGGCATCGTTGTCCACCATGATGAATGTAGTTGAATTGGTTGACTAGATGGTTCGTTGACTTGACACAGTGATTGATACAATATGATACAAATAAATTATATGTAACACTGAGCCAGTGATACCTGAACCTGATTTAAGAATAGATTGGCTAGTGAAAGAATGCAATTTTAATACATGGAACTTGAAATAATAATTATAAGAGCAATAAATAACACTTTCTACAACTCAATTAATATACATACCATACAACAAATGAAAAAATACTAAAATGAAATCACGTCGAGGTCACCAAAATGTAGCCGCATTCGGCTTTAATATTTAATGGGTTTGTATATTAAGACGCCTTTACGGCTGGAAGGCAGGCCACCCAAAGTGCTGCACTACCAACCAGATAAATAATAATTAATAACAAAAAAGTAATGATATGATATAGTATGTATAATAATGTAACTAATAAATAGTAGCCCTGCTGGCTCAATACGAGTATAAATAATACAAAAAACCACCTGTCCTAAGACAATGAATATAAAATAATAATAATAATGCCTTAGCTGGCTGGCAATACAAATAAATATAAAGTTGGCCTGATAATGAATACAATTATAATAAGTATAAAATATAAATTATGGTACCAGTAATAATAATGCGGCTCGTCAGCCGTTTACCTGTGAGCTGCCGTCCGTTAGCGGCTTCGAACCAAACGTTACCGTCCCGGGATGCACACGCTTGTACAATAAAAGGAATACAATATAATATTAAAGTGTGTGGCAATCCCGAGAACGTACGACTAACGGGCCGACAGCTCGGACGAATAACTCACTGAATGACATTCACAACACAATACAAAGAACACGTGCTTCTGTAAGTACGTCTCTGACCACCCTGAATGGGGAAAATATATTAGAAGAGCACAATGTAGTGAATATGAACGATACTTACAGAAGAGACTCACGACACAATGAAGACTGATGAATAACGAAAACACACGAACGATGAAAACAAAATATGGCACGGTTGACCGCAATATATGTGCCTACAAGCAACTATTAACTGACGCCTCTGGCTGGAACCTGGAACACCGTACGCCCGTACAGCTCGAGAGACGGCAAAAGAAGAACGGAAAAGAAAAAATGAACGACAATGTGAGCACTACGACAAAAACAAAAGTATGAAGTACGAAACGAAAGCTCAGTGCCACCTACACAAATGAAAACACGCGAACTTATGAACCTGTCGGAGACACTGAGGAGAGTGACTTTTAAGAATACATGAAACGTAACCGAATTTATTTCGACTGCACTCACACGATACGAAATAACGAAAACATTTTAAACGAAAAATAAGATAACGGCTGCACGCACACACCGGACAGTTATCACACAACAGCTGTTGTCAACCGCACCGCGGTGACGCACGAAACGAACCGCTACCTCAACACGAAATTCACAAAACGAAAAAACCCGCCAAACGAATAAGATTTAAAAATCAATGTTGGCGACAACAATTAAGTATCAGTGTATCACTGATACAGTTCAGTTGATACATTTTCTATATGTAGTGCTAAAAAATATTTCTGGCATTATTTTGAGAAAAAAAAACATTTTTGTATGAGTTTTAAAATATTGTTGTATGTGTACCGTCAGCGATCCAAAAGATGATGGTTTGAAACTTTGAAATAAAGTTGAAGTCAATTTCAACAGTGAATGAAATAATAGTGTATTTTCACTTTTCAGTAATATTTTAAAGTGTATAGTTTAAATTAATTATATTAAAGATTTGTTAAACAACTTCTAAATTATATGTGTGGTGTTCATAGACATGTAAAACAACTAGATAGTGGATTTGCATATTACATTCCCATAGGAACATTGAAGTCTAGTGACCATTTGCCAACAGGGAAATGTTTAAAAAATAACTCATTAGATAAGATTATAAGAATATAAGATGTTGTGTATCATTAATATGAATAATAACACAAACGTGAATTATAGTCTTTTATTGTCAAACATATAAATCGTAATGACGTACATTAAAATTGTCTACTTGCTAATGACCGATGGACAATCCCCACCGATCGTAATATGATACTTATGATTATTATTATTAATATAAACGTTTAGTATACAATATAAATTATAAATGCTGAATATGCAACATCTCTTTCCTTTAAAAAAAATAAATAATAATAAAAAAAATATACAGTATTTTGTAATTTTGTATAGTGCTTAATTACTATGTTAGTAGTTTTAGTAAGTAGTTATTATTATTATTTATTTATTATTTATATTAATTGATATAATTAATAATTAATTATTGCAATTATTGCACTATGCATAATCACTTGGAGAATATCGCTGAGGTGGTTTTCTAGATCTAATTGGTCTGGGTGTTTTATTTACTATTACGGGATCGACCGGATCGGGATTTTGATTTTCACCTACTGTTTCAGTATTTTTAGAATTTTCATTTGTTTGTCTAGCCGGTGTAAGAGAAATAGAATTATTTGAATGTGTTGACGATTTATCGATGAGTAGTTGATCATTATGTCTTTTCCAAATAGTCCCGTCATCAAGTTCTATGTCATACATGTTGTAACTAATGCATTTGATAATTTTACCCTTTTGCCATTTATTGTTAGTATTCCTATAATCTCTAGCTAATACATTATCGCCTATATTAAAAGATACTGCCCTATTACCACCATTGTTTATTTGTGATATTTGTCGCTCAATAACTACTTCGCTTGTATTTGGCATTAACGCGTCAAATTGTAAACGTGTTGGTCGACCTAACATTAGCTGAGCTGGCGTTTCTCGTGTTGTTGAATGCGGTGTATTACGATACATCAAGAGAAATTTATTTAATTGGGATTGTGCAGACGAGCATTTTTTAAAGAAATTTTTTACTGTTTTGACTGCCGATTCAGCACAGCCGTTCGATTCTGGGTGAAATGGTGCACCTGTCATATGTCTAATACCTAGATTTTTGCAATATGCTTGAAATTCAAAACCTGTGAAACATTTTGCGCCGTCTGATGTAATTGTTTTTGGAATGCCAAATCGTGCTATAGTTTCTGAAAATTTTTGAATGACAATTTCTGCTGTCATGGAATTTACTTGAAATACTTCTAACCATTTTGTGGTTGCGTCAACTATGACAAAAAAATATTTATTTTGAAATGGTCCGAGAAAATCGCAATGCACTCTAGTCCACGGTTTTTCTGGCCACTTCCAAGGATCTCCTGGATATAATAGATTTTGGTGGGTTTTGCCTAACGTTAATACAATTGTCGCAATTTTGCGTAATATTTTCGATTTCCTTATCCATTCCTGGCCACCAAAAATATGATCTCGCTAAACTTTTCATACTAGAAGAACCCATGTGGCATGAATGAAGTTCGCTTAGTATATTATTCCGAAATTTAGCTGGTATAATAACACGGTAACCCCATAATAGGCATCCTTGTTCCATTGAGATTTGAGTTTTTCGTGAATTATAAGATTTAAGTTCTAATTTGTTAGAAAAATCACTGTTCCATTCTCCTGTTTTGACTGCGTTTAATACCTTGGCGAGAATTGGGTCTCTGCATGTTTCAATTTTTATTTTAGACCAGTCTAGAGTGAAAGGTGATTGTTCGTGGATAAAATTAAGACTAATACATTCTTCGTTTTGATTATCGATTTTTGATTTTGAAATTTTAATTCGTGATAAAAAATCGGCAGTATTATTTTCAGATTTTACATATTTTATTTCGAAATCAAATGATGATAGGCCCATCGTTGTAAACGATTAGCAGCGTAGATTGGGATGCCTTTTTTATCGCCAAAAATGTATATTAACGGTTTATGGTCAGTTTCTAATAGGAAATGCCTACCGTATAAATAGTCGTAAAATTTTGTAACGCCGTAAATAATTGCCAAAGCTTCTTTTTCAATTTGTGGAAATTTACACTCTGACTCAGACAGAACTCTTGATGCATAGGCTATAGGTTTTTCTGTTCGATCTGGGTATACATGCGAAATTACTGCACCTAGAGCATACGATGATGCGTCTACTACGAGTTTTAACGGAAAATTATGATCATAATGTGCTAAAACGGGTTTCGAAATTAAAATTTGTTTAACTCTATTGAATGCTTTGTCACATTCTGGTGTCCAATTCCATTCATTGCCGTTGCGTAAAAGCATGTACAATGGTTTTAAAATATTTGCAGCGTTTGGTATAAATTTTATATAATACGTAACTAAACCTAAAAATGATTTTAGCAATGTTTTATTTTCTGGGACAGTTGCGTTGCTTATAACATCTGTGTGTTTTGTTAGTGTGTGTAAACCATTTTCATCTAACCTGTGACCCAAATATTCAATTGATTTTTGCATAAATTTGCACTTATTCAACTTTACTCTTAAACCTGTATTTGACAATACATTTTGTAATTTTTCTAGACGAACATTGTGCTCTGTGATAGTAGATCCTGCAACAATTATATCATCTTGGAATATACCTATGCCCTCAAGACCTGTTGTGCAAGTTTCCATAGCTTTTTGGAACTCCCCTGCCGATGATTTTATACCGAAAGGGTTACGGGTATAGCTAAATAAACCTTTGTGTGTATTAATAGTGGTATATTTGCGATCAGATTCTTTAATAACCATTTGTTGGTATGCGTCTTTTAAATCTATTTTTGAAAAATATTTTGAACCACTAATATTTGCATACAAATGTTCTATTTTTGGAAGCGGATATTCGGTCCCTTCTAATACTGGATTTATTGTTATTTTAAAATCCCCACAAATTCTAACTGTGCCGTCCGGTTTTAATATTGGTACTATTGGAGTTGCCCATTCACTATGGTCGACGGGAAATAAAATATTACTTTTAACTAAACGCTCTATTTCGGTTTCAACTTTGCCTTTTAATGCTAAAGGAATAGACCTTGGTTTGTAAAATTTTTGTACCGCCCCTGCTTTGATGTTTAATGAAATTTCGTATTTGTTAAAAGTACCTACTCCATCTTTAAAAACATTGTTATATTTACTTATAATACTATCGACACTTACGTCATTTTCAATATTAAATAACGTAAAACATTTTATATTTTTTATATCATTTCGACCTATTAGTGGCGGACCACCATTGTCGATTACATAAAGACACATAGTAAATTTTTTGTTTTGGTACTGCGAATCGACAAATATTTTTCCCATCGGTTTAATGTCATTGCCGACGTAATCAGATAGTGAAATGTCGTTTTTTTTAATTCGATGTGACTAAACAGTTGACGATATAATCTTTTTGAAATTACGCTGTGTTGTGAACCGGTGTCAATTTCGAAGTTAACATTGTTATTTTCTACGATTAAATTTACCATAAACGGTTTCACCGCTGAATGTTGATCGATTATAGAAAAAAAAGTATTAGAAAGATCATGATTAACTGTTTCGTCATCATCGTCGTTATTAGATAAAAATTTATTTTGTGTTTTACTATTTTTTGTTTCTTTCTTACCCTTTTTACATACGGTAGACAAATGACCCTTTTCACCGCAATTGTTGCATTGGTAGTTCTTGTATATACAATCTTTTTGAAGATGGTTGGAACGGCCACAAATCCCGCATTTGGTTTTCTGTTCCTTGGATGCGTTGAAACCCTGCTTGGCTTGAAAGTGTCCATTATTTTTCTTCTGGTACTTCAAATCTGCGCATTCTTCTTTTTTCCAACCACATTTGTCATTCATTGCTGCTTCTTTGGCTGTTGCAATTTCTATTAGAATTGAATACGTTACTCCAACTTTTGAAGCATCTTCTTCTAACAGACGATCTTGGATTGGTCCTGAACCCATACCGACAACGAATATGTCCCGGATGACCGTTGATAGTTCCGACGAAAAACCACATTTTGAAGCAAGATTCTTAACACGTGCACCCCATTGGCACACAGATTCGTCCTGTCTTTGTTTAGCCTGATAAAAGTTATACCTAGCCGCAAAATAGGACTTAAATGGTTAGGTCAATTCTTCGATTGAATTGGCCAAAAAAAAATTTGTTAATTTTGACTCGAAAATTGTAATATCCATACCTGTTTCAAATGTTCCTGGTGACCCAATAACTTGATTGAAGTTCATTATAGACTCAGGCTTTGGAGATGTCATTTTGTATTAGTATGAATACACTTAACACTTGAAACTTCTAAAGCAATAATGATTACGATTAAACTATTGTTATCTTCGTCGCCAATTTGTTGTGTATCATTAATATGAATAATAACACAAACGTGAATTATAGTCTTTTATTGTCAAACATATAAATCGTAATGACGTACATTAATATTGTCTACTTGCTAATGACCGATGGACAATCCCCACCGATCGTAATATGATACTTATGATTATTATTATTAATATAAACGTTTAGTATACAATATAAATTATAAATGCTGAATATGCAACATAAGATACCTATACATATTTAATTGACATACACATAATAATATAAATAATATAATATGTATTACAAATATATATAATATACTTATATACATATTAATATATTATCATTTATCAATAATGCAATTTTTCCCTGTTGGTATATGGCTGACTTCAATATTGTCTTGTAGTCGGTTATCTAGTTTTTTTATATGTCTATGTTTATGTATTATTAATTATTATGTATGTAGTATGTAACTATGTTACATATTTTCTTTATTTCATACAATAAACCAACTTTTAAAAATATTCACATGGAAATAAAAAAAAATATTTTTCATGAAAATGAAATATTTCATGAAATATTCATGAAATATTTCAAGAAAATAATTTTCATGAAATTTTACAACCCTATATGTGTACATAATGCATTTCAAACGAACGAATACGGTCTAATGATAATCCGTTCTTTTTTTTTAATCTTTTTTGTGACCAATAAAAGAAAATGCCAAACGATGTAATGTATTAATATATGATTGTAATAAGGAACGAACAAAATATTATTTGAATCTTTGCTAGACTTAAATGCCATCTATGAATAATATAATATTATTAGAGTTAATCGAATGACATTTTGAGAAATAGTAACATCAATTATTGGTAGATAAGCCTATTGATTACGGACTACTTAGATGGTAGAAATATTTTGTCGTTTTATTAAAATGTCAAATAAGTAATTATTTTTTAGATATTTTTAATGTCAACTTAGTTTATAATTTATAGACGCTTGCGATTCAATTATATTATAATTTTTTTTTTTTTTTTTGAAATACCATAAAGCACAAATTTTATTAATTCTAATTTATTTGAAACTTCATAAATTTCTTCTAAATATTCTTTTTGAGAATTCCTTGACATAAGTATTATTTTTTAAACTACACAGTACATCTCATTGATTTCGTCAGACATTGAACTAGGTCTCGAGGAACAGTTGTTTATTCGATCTTTGTCGATCCATAATATAATCCTCATTCAACATGTATTACATGTCCAAAAACTTTTTAACAATAAAGTATAGCTCTAAAACACTATTACGGGAATATATTTTAGATTCGGACCGGTGCAATGAATGTATTGATCTTACAAAGATGTGTGTTTTTTTTTATTATTCGTGTCTGTACTCTGTCATCACATTTTAGGACAGTAAAAATGCTTAGATTTTCTTCCGTAATATCTTTTATGATAAGAAATAGAATCTAGTTGGAACTTTTGGGGTCAACAGTATAATATTCTCAATAGTTTTCATAATCGCCGGGAAAAACAAAATAAAAATCAAGGACAACCGGGAATTTTAACGCAAAATCGCTTTTTGACAAATTCGAAATTTTTTTTTGATGCAACTCTAAAACGAATGACTATAATATATCCATGAAAAGTTTACACGTTCGTTAAAGTTAGAATTTTTTTATACACGATAAAAATTTAAACATCTTTTGATTTATTGAACTGTTCACGGACATTTTCAGTTTTTTTTTTTTTTTATGTATGTCAATACATTTTAGTATATTGCGTAATTACGTAAATATAATTTTTGCTTTTTTTCTGCGGCCCAAGTTAATTTAAATTACTTGTACGTTTAATAACAATATTCAATGATTTTAGTATTTTTTTTTTTGCGACTTATAAATTATTTTTAATTGGGTTTGTTTATACTTACAAAATATAATAGAATATAATATATAGATCCAACAACAAGAAGACTTTTTCTTCCTAGTTGTCAATGCGATGGAACAAAACGCAAATGAGAGTCCCGAGTTCAAACGGTTCGAATTGATAGTGACTCGCATGCGTGGGTACCCATTGACTGTGCTTACGGACAATAGTCACCTGGGTTTTGGTAAACTATTTAATAAAACTTAAGAAGCCGACTGTTTTTGAAAGATATCGTCGGATAGACAATTTTCCTGGCTTTCCGATTATTTAGGTTAGGTTTGGAAGCATTCTAAATTGCCTCCCGAAGTCATAAATCATTATTTAACTATCGTTTGATTCAAATATAATTTATGAATAATATAATATTATTAGAGGGAACCTAATGACATTTTGTTAAATAGTAAAATAAATTATTGGAAGATAAGCATATTGATTACGGACTATTTCATCTTTTTGTTGATCCATATTATAATCCTCATTCAACAAAATATATTATATGTACAAAAACTTTTTTTGACACAAAAAAATAAACAAGTTTGCATTGGATAAGTTATTTTGTTTATTTATTTTTTCTTTTTATTCAACCATTCTGAAGGTGCTGGCGATGGTGGCGGTGCTGGTGGTGGTTGTGGTGTTGGCCGCGGTGGTGGGCGAGGAGGCAACGGTGGTGGCCTTCGCGGTATACCCGGCCGTTGCGGCATTGGAGCTGGATTACTTCTTTTCATCACCTGCATTATTTACACAAACATAGTTTCAAATGTCTATTTAATATTTTTTGACCAGTTAAGTTGTCCCGGATTTGATTGTTCTAAAACCGATAAATTGCAAACCTCAAAAATTCCTTATAAACGCAATAACGCAATACAACAATGAAAAACGTTTTTTTTTTACCCACGAGACAGTGAAATTACATTTTTACTTTCTGTTTTTTTTACAGTAAAGTTCTTTGTCATAACTTTGGCTACCAAAATGCCATTCTCGAGATATAATACATACGAAATGTACGTGTAATCCGCACTATGTATATACCAGCAGTTCACCATTTCACACGTTCATTAAAGTTAGAATTTTTTTATACACGATATAAATTTAATTGTCTTTTGATTTATTAAACTGTTCACGGACATTTTCAGTTTTTTTTTTTTTTTTATGTATTTTAATACATTTTAATATATTGGGTAATAACGCTTGGAAATTTAATACAAGGCTCCTGATATATTGTAAAAATATTATTTATAAAATCACAATTTTTATCGTAAACATTTTAATTTCGATTTTTGACAAATATGCAAAAATCAGGAAAATGAGCAAATTAATTCGAATTAGAAATTCATTAAAATATTTCTTCCAACTTTTCGATTTGGAAACATCATTCAAAATACCTCATGAGTTTTTACCTTTTAAAAAATAAAAATGTCTACCTGAGAGTCAAACTAAATTTTTATGAACGTTTGAAGTTCAAATTTTTCGAAGATTTGATATTCATTCGATTTTTCATGAAGTTATTTTCTTATTTGGCTATATTTCAATAATCTTAACTTTAGATACTTGAAATTGGTATCATGTGTTTATTTTATCAGTTCCTACATTAAAAAAATTGAAAATATTTTGACTCGTTTTGAGCTGTTTTCAGACATATTCAGTTTACAATTTTTTTCTATAAATATCAATGAAACGTTATTCGTTGTGTAAAAAAGCTTGAAGATTTAGTACGAGGCTCCTGATATCATTTTTCAATAGTGGTTGCAAAAAACATAGACACAAATTTTTTTTATAAGCATTTTAAGTTCGATGTTTGACAACATTTATCAAATATAAAATTTAAAAACAATTTTGTAGTTGAAAATTTATAAAATGTTTAAATTGTATAGCTAAAGATTTAAATTAAAAAACAAGGTGCCACT
>JANEHU010005017.1:0-29200 GCA_027563435.1 Nasonovia ribisnigri | reverse complement strand
CGTGGTGGTGGGCGAGGAGGCAACGGTGGTGGCCTTCGCGGTATACCCGGCCGTTGCGGCATTGGAGCTGGATTACTTCTTTTCATCACCTGCATTATTTACACAAACATAGTTTCAAATGTCTATTTAATATTTTTTGACCAGTAAAGTTGTCCCGGATTTGATTGTTCTAAAACCGAGAAATGGCAAACCTCAAAAATTCCTTTTAAACGCAATAACGCAATACAACAACGAAAAACGATTTTTTTTTACCCATGAGACAGTGAAATTACATTTTGACTTAGGTACTGTTTTTTTTACAGTAAAGTTCTTTAGTCATAACTTTGGCTACCAAAATGCCATTCTCGAGATATAATTCATACGAAATGTACGTGTAATCCACAATATGTATATACCAGCAGTTCACCATTTCACACGTTCATTAAAGTTAGAATTTGTTTATACACGATAAAAATTTAATTATCTTTTGATTTATTAAACTGTTTACGGACATTTTCAGTTTTTTTTTTTTTTTATGTATGTTAATACATTTTAATATATTGGGTATTACGCTTGGAAATTTAATACAAGGCTCCTGATATATTGTAAAAATAGTATTTATAAAATCACAATTTTTATCATAAACATTTTAATTTCGATTTTTGACAAATATGCAAAAATCGGGAAAATGAGCAAATTAATTCGAGTTAGATATTCATTAGAATATTTCTTTCAAAAACATCATTCAAAATACCTCATAAGTTTTTACCTTTTAAAAAATAAAAATGTCTACCTGAGAGTCAAACTAAATTTTTATGAACGTTTGAAGTTCAAATTTTTCGAAGATTTGATATTCATTCGATTTTTCATGAAGTTATTTTCTTATTTGGCTATATTTCAATAACCTTAACTTTAGATACTTGAAATTGGTATCATGTGTTTATTTTATCAGTTCCTATATTACAAAAATTGAAAATATTTTGACTCGTTTTGAGCTGTTTTAAGACATATTCAGTTTACAATTTTTTTCTATAAATATCAATTAAACGTTATTCGTTGTGTAAAAAAGCTTGAAGATTTAGTACGAGGCTCCTGATATCATTTTTCAATAGTGGTTGCAAAGTTGTAATAAAACATAGACACAAATTTTTTTTATAAGCATTTTAAGTTCGATGTTTGACAACATTTATCAAACATAAAATTTAAAAACAATTTTGTAGTTGAAAATTTATAAAATGTTTAAATTGTATAGCTAAAGATTTAAATTAAAAAACAAGGTGCCACTTAAGTAGGTTATTCTGTAACCGAAAAAACTTAAAAATATAAACACACATTATTTTTTTATACTTATTTTATGTTTAAAATTTGTACGAAATTACATATGAGATAACCAAGAATAACGATATTAGTTATTTTGTCATAGTTATTTAATATTGATTCAACTTACCGGCTACTGTATTAATTATAAGTAATAATAATATAAATATATTATAAAAATAATTTATGTTTCGTTTATGTATACTATTATATTTTATTGTTTTAGGTAGAAAAACTTATGTTAAATCTTCCATTGAAATGTTTAATCTTATCTATGAAATGAAAAACTTTAATGCGATTCTAACAGAAAATTAATTTACAATTTTTTAACATTTTCTCATAGCTATTATAATAGATACATTTGAAAAACTTTTCAAGGCTTTACACAAACTACGCACGAATGAATGCATTAACGCAAATATTATTCAAAAAATAACATACAAAATTTTTAATTGGGTACAAAGCACAACTGAAGACACATTACATTTGTTTACTTGATAAATTATTCATCGAAAACTTTCCCGATGATTTTATTCCATAATGGGCAAAGACGAAAGCTACAAATATTTTATATCCAACGATTATAATATAATGGTAGCATTCTATAGTTGCCTCCCGAAGTCAAAAATATGTTTAAATTAATATATTGCTATACTTAACTACAATATAAAATTCTGGAAATTAGATAATTTCTTACGAGTTATAAAAATTATTTTAAATTGGGTTCGTTTATACTTACAAAATATAAAAGACTATGTATAGATCCAACAACGCGAAGTCTTTTTCTTCCTAGTTGGCAATGCGATGGACCAAAACGCAAATGAGAGTCCTGAGTTCAAACGGTTAGAGTTGATAGTGACTCAAGCACAACATTATCTTATATTCATTGCAATCTTGTGTACATAATGCGTTTCAAACGAACGAATACGGTCTAATGAGAATCCGTTCTTTTTTTTTTAATCGTTTTTGTGACCGATAAAAGAAAATGCCAAACGATATAATATATTTATATGTATATGATTGTAATAAGGAACGATCAAAATATTATTTTCATCTTTGCTAGACTTAAATGCCATCTATGAATAATATTATCATATTATTAGAGTTAATCGAATGACATTTTGAGAAATAGTAACATCAATTATTGGTAGATAAGCCTATAGAGACTGCTCAGTTGTACTACTAGCGCAATGAGTGGACAACGCGTGAAGTTCTGTTATGATACAATATTACATGAAGGTATACGAATTTGTATTTTTTATTCATCAATACAATTATTATTCCACATATTTGTAGTATATAAAACCAATACAATTATGAAATAATAGACAATAGTGTATTATGCAATTTCAAAATCTTAATAGAAGGTAATTGTTTAATATCATATACCTATAAACATTATAAACCAAGTCTATGGTTAATATAGTGGTCAACCTAGGTAGAAATGACATTACCACATGCGATAAATTTAGTAATTATGTATATTAATATACACTGTACGAGTAATATAATTAACTCAAACAACATTTTTAAAATAATTCTTATCACAAACATGAAACAAAAAGCTCTTTTAATTCTAAAAAATTAGTAGTTGCCTTTTATTTTTTTACTTTTTACACTCACTATGGCTGATATAATTATAAAACATGGGTTTCAGTCTGTGAACTTTAATTTTACATTTCCTAATAATAAAGGAAAGAAATTGGTGAATAGTGGCCATGTATTTAATGTACAAGAAGTAAAATCCGTTTTTGGGCATTCTAATATCATTGGGTATTGTATAAGACAAACATCTGTAACAAATGAACCATGGAAAATTACTCTAGAAGTAAGAACTTGATTAACATAATAATACATTTTAAGTTTTAACAATGATAAAATATTGATAAACATAGTTGAATCAATTTTACCTATTTTAATTTTAAAATGTATTATTTTAGGTGGATAATAATCGTGAAGTTAAACACACTTCGTGCAATTGTCCAGCAGGTGCAGGTGGTAAATGCAAGCACATTTGTGCTATTATTTATTATATAAATGACGAAGAAGGGCAATCTAAAACTGATTTACCCCAACAATGGGGCAAACCATCAAAAGTTGGAGAGTTAATGTATAAAAAAGGCAAAACAATTGAATCATTGTTCCCTAAAAAACCACAGGCATTAAGTATAATAGCTAATTCTACAAGTCATCAAACTCTTGTTAATGACTATAATATACTTGAAATTCCTTGTAGCTTAAGTATTATTTTAAAAGAAAATTTTATGACTGATGTTGAAAGAGAGTGTAAAGACTGCCTTCATTCTATTATAGATAAAATTGAATTTGAACAAATAATTAATACAAATAAAAGACACATATCAACAATATTTTTTAAACAAAATCAAAGTTCTAAACTTATTAAGTTGGCAATTTTTCCATTAAATTTTTTAGAACATAACTTTTTTTATAAAAACATATATTTAACTAAATCAAAAATTTTTGAAATTTTTATTCAAACTTTATCTCAGGCAGACAGTGAACAGTGGAAAAAAGAAAGAGTGTATCGATTATCAGCAAGTGCCAAAGCACACAAGATTAAAACTTGTAAAAACTGGACTGTAGAAGGTTTAAAAAAACTAAATCAAATATTTTTTTTAGACAATAATTTAGGTAATAAAGGCAATATAAATGTAAAGTATGGGAAACAAACTGAGTCCATAGCGTTAAATGAATTTAAACACTTGTCGGAAAAAAATATATTGAAATGTGGATTAGTTATTGATTCTGTAAGACCCTGGATTTGTGCTAGCCCAGATGGAATAATTCTGAGTGATGCTGGTATAGTGGAAAGTGTTCTAGAAATAAAATGTCCAATTTCATGCAAAAATAAACCCATCATAGAAAACGGTACACCAAACTTAAAATATATTCAAATAGATAAAAATGGAAAACCAGAATTAAAAAAAAGTTCTATGTATTTCACACAATGCCAAATGTTAATTCATTGTACTGGCTTAAACTCATGTATACTATTTATTTACAATAATATTGATCCCATTTCCATAATAATTGAAAAAGATGAATATTTCATAGAATCATTGTTAGAAAGAATGACATTTTATTATTTTAATTTTTATCTTCAAAAATTGGTTCAGTAATTGTATAATTTTTTTTTTAACTGTATTAGTTGTTTTAAATTTATTTTTGTTTTTGTTTTTTTATGGTTTGAAAGTATATTTAATTTTTTTATTTTATTAAATTTGTAATCATTAAGTAAGTTCATTGTCAAAATCTGAAATAAATAAATGAATACTTATACATTGGTTTAATTTTTTTTATTATTCAAACATAATATAATCTGTGATAGGTATTACATTGTTATTTGTTATACATAATATGTAAAAAAACTGTACTTATATAAGATAACTTAAAATTATTGCTTTAATATTGGCAATTGGAGATTAGTTGATACACAACAAATATGAATAATTTCATCAATCACTGGCATTAAATCCATGGATATTTTATTTAGTATACCATGTGTTTTAAGCCTAGAAAACACTCTCTCAATATGAATACGCACACTAGCTACAGTATGGGTTTCCATAACTTCATCTTCAGTGAATCTACCATGGTGCAAGATTGGAGGCATTACTAAAATACAGTTAGAATTTTCACAAGAAGTTTTGATACCTGGAAATCCCTTATCTGCTAATACAATATCTCCCAATTCTAATTTTGAAAGGAAACCACTATCATTTGTAATAAACGAATCACTAGTCCTTCCTCCATAGCATTTAGATACAAAACTTATCATACCATTTGGTGTTATTGCAACTAAAATTTTAATAGTATAACAACTTTTGTACCTAGAGTACATATATACCCTTTGTTCTACTGTATTAGGTTGTTCAGTTTTTATTTCTGTACAATCAATAATACATCGGCAATTAGGATAGTTTAATTTAAATGATTCAGGCAATGTTGCTGAAATAGTATTTTTATCAGGCCAAAAAATAAAGTTTTTAGTTTTAATTGACAAAAAATGTAAACAATCATTGAATATTCTAGTAACTGTTGAACGACTTATGTTAAAAAATGTACTTATAGCTGAATATGATATACCAAGTTTAATTTTCATTAAAAAGATAAATAGTCTGTTTTCTCTTGTTACAGTTGTAGTGATCCCTCACTAACGCTTATATTTGAATCCAACGACGTTGACGTGTTGCATAGGAGAAGGTTTGACAGAGTAACAAGTTACGCCGTAGTAGTTATAATAAGTTTATTAAAGTTATTAAGTATAATGTTTGAAAAGTTACATATATAAATTTGAGGACAGAGCGCTTAAGCGACTGCCCGAGAAATTAGTTACTAAAAATAAAAATTACACTTGTTTAAAAATTACTGGGAATAGACTTAGAATGGCGGCGATGTTGAGGACCAGGCTCAACGACCAAACTAAGTCTTACAAGTATGGGATAGTAGACTAATTCTAATTCTAAGACGGACAGAGACCCGTATTTATATGGTTCTCGGTACGTCCTGAGTGTACACGGTAGGGTCTAGGAGGTGGATTCTTGGAAAAAGGAATTTGTTATTCTTAAGAGCAAGACACGTAAATTCTAATTTATAGTTTTGTTATTGTCAAACTTAGAATATTTATATAATATATATATATAGTAAAGTGACCTCGTCGGTTTACTACGTGCCTAATTCTAATTCTAATTTCTAGTTTTGTTATTGTCAAACTTAGAATACTTATATAATATATATATAGTAAAGCGACCTCGTCGGTTTACTACATGCCTCCCCTCGAAGCTGGAAGTCCCTGACTTCCTTTTCTACTCCAGGTATGTACGTAGTTGTGGATATGAGCCTGCTGGGCTGTTCCTCGGTGTAAGTGGAAACTCGACTATGTCAATACTTTCTAGTGGTACGTCTTGGTTTGGATTAAGTTCTTCCGCTTCTGGTTGAGATTCTGTTGTGTTTATGCTGTTTGATTTTTTCCTTGTGATGACATTATCTATTACTATTACTATTATTGTCATAAAGATAATACTCATGATTACATATGTTGTATAGTTAAAAACATTTTGTACATCTTCAATTTTGTTCAATTTGGAAATAAATTTATTTTGATTGTCCAACTGTTTTTTTGAGTTGGAGACCGAGTGTAAGTCATCCATGTTATTTGTTTTTACGTGATAGTCCTCCATTAAATTGTTGTTATCAGTGTATGGCATATCTTTGACTCGCTCTATTATTGATTTTGGGAAAAAGTCGTTATAATCGGCTTTGTAATCGACTTTGCCTGGTATAAGTACATCCCGTGCAGCGTACCCTTTGCAAGTTTCATTTAGTTGTATTATTCCTACTCCTTTTAATGTGTGGCTGGTTGATTCTTTATCTTCATCGCACGTAACGAATATTACGTCGTAGTTAGTAACGTAAATCCATTCGTTTTTGAAACGTTTTTTATGGAATATGGAAGTACCAATTTGAACGTGCCTGATTTCGCAGCTCGGTGGAACTTTTACTGGATCCTGTAGTAGTTGTACTTCACATGCTGGTCTACTCGAACGTGGATGTAAAGGATTACCTTCAGGACACAAAAGGAAATCTCTACCGTGTTTACAGTGAGTATAGTAAAATTCGTCGTAAATGGCGTAATGCTCTTTAGTTTTACTTATGGCTAAATACTTATTACTAGGTTTTACATACACACAATCTGTTCCAGTGCATACTGGCACAGGTATTAAGTTATATAAAATAAAATTATTTTGATAAATTAAAGGTAATGAAATTATAAACACTAAGTTGTCATTTGAATAATATATAGCTATGTCTGAGAGCCTTACTAATTCATAAATGTTTTGTATGTCGAAATCAGTTGGTAAATCAGTGCCCCCAGGTAATGATACTTTAATGTCTTTGATATGTTCTAATAACTCTTTGGGAGTTATTAAGCTTGGGTGTATAATTCCCATTTTAGCTTGTTGTATTATTTCTAATAGTGTGTTTGTTTCTACCATGTGTTTTGTAATTAATAAGCTAACGTGTATAAAATGTTTTGTCAAATAATTTTTTATTTGTTGTTCTTTGGTAATGTTTGTTAATTCGTTTACAGTTAATGTAAATGGTAACATAGTTACATTATTATGTGACACTAAATTATGTTGTAGTTGTACTACTTTAATTTGTTCTTTTATTAGTTTAGATTGTGATGTGTTTTGGGCTACGGCTATATTAAAATTAAATTTTTGTATGCATTCTAAATTACATATTCCGTATATTAATTTAGCTGCTTTTGTCACGAGTTTAGTTAAAGCACTACGTCTAGTAATTATGTGACCAATCGAATCTAAGACTTGTGTCTTTTTATTGTATAAATTGTCAACTATAGAGGTTGCTGTTAAAAGTAGGTTGTTACAGTTAAAGTTATTCGTAACCGGATCGTGCATGTGTTCAGCACACAATATTTTTGTTTGGTCTATTACGGTGTTTATGTATTCGAATTCTTCATTATATTTAGTAAGACTAATGTATGCAGTAAGATCCCATTGAGATGTTATAAGTTTCAAAGGTCCCCTGTTTTCGTAGTAAAGACCGGAATGTTGTGTTAATTGTTCGTCGGTGTATCGAAATGTCCCCGATGCGAACGGTATGGTTATGAGTAAAAGTCTGAAAATTGTTTCAACTTATTAGTCTATTACGTTGAAAATCTTTAATAGTATAATAGGTTGTAAAATTAAAAAATAAAATAATCAAATATAAATAAAAATAAAATAAAAAATAAAATGTAAATAAAATGTAAATAAAATGTAAATAAAATGTAACCCTTTTCCAAAATTAATATGAGATAAATATATATAAAAAAATAATAATAATAAAATTAACGAAATGTTTAATTGAATACAATATCATCAATCAACTCTCGATATTTTAAACGCAGTTTTCCGAATAGGCAACGGGTCCATAGGACGTCTGTTTCGGGGTTATGTGCTTCCGGAGCACCATGATCCCCCTTGCACAGTATCGAATGAGCCTCGCTTAGTTTAAGCGCTCGCCCTTGTTTTTCGACTTTTCCCAGTGGTATGGCGCAAAATACCTTCTTGAGGGTCATGTCGGTAAGTTGTAATGCGAAATGACCATTATTGTCTACGTCCCATCCGCGTAAATTTAACATCAATACGTTGATATTTAACAGTTCTAATATTTTGCGGTCGGTTGAACCTTCCCACATTATCAGAGCGTCGTATTTGTTCAACATTGTTTGTATCGCGGGTGTGTTTAGGTTGGGACGGTTTGTGTGATCCGAATCGTGAATTTGCGCCAATATTGGGAATAGAGTTTTCGGTTTTTTCGCGAAAATTTTAACAAGGTGGCGTACCATTGCTTTCCATTCCTCTTCGGTTACTGGTTGTTTGGTATTAAGTTTTAACGCCCTACCCTCGAGTTTCGTTACGATTGGTTCGTAACGTCCTAGGATGGCGCCGGATATTAGTATTAAGTTGTTTTTGCCTAAGTTCGTAAATTCGAAATCCACAATTGCGAACTTGGGTGGTTCACTAGAAAATAAATAGGTATATATAGGAACATGATACATGCCCGAATGTAATTGAAAATACAAAAAATAGAATAAGTAAAATAAGACGGTTATTGTGGTTATAGAAAGAAAAGGTTATTGAAATATTAATTAGAACCATGGTTATGTATACGTATATAATTGAGTATGTCAGTTGCCCAGATAGCAAAACTACATTATAATAATATTAAAATGGTATTATTTTAATAATTTTAAATAATATTATAACATTATAAAAATAACATTTTTAATACAATAACGTTATTCATACATCATATTATCAAATTTTGCCCAATACAATCACGTTCTTATAACATTATAAAAAATAACATTTTTATGGTATTATTATAATGACTAAATAATAATTATTTAAATATTACAATAATATGTTTGTTATGTTATTATTATGACTAAATAATAATATCATAAATACTTTAGTAGTTCTATAATGTTATTATAATGATTTAATAATATTATATATTATTATAATTATACCTACCTAGCTATTATGTATTATGAAATAATGTAAACATTATTATGTAGAACAGTTTCATAGAGCTTCAGCATTATTGAAAAATAATAAAAAACAAAAAAATCAGATGAATAAAATGAATGTTTACTTGATTGATTGCTATTTTGTACTTGATTATTTTATGTAAGTAAAACAATATGATTTTCAAAAGTTTATTTATCTGTTATGCTTTCTTTAACCAAGTAATGGGTCAAAAATAAAACCTAAAATAGTTAAATTAATGTAAAAACACGTAATTTTGAATTTAATTTATTCAAAATATAACAATACATTTTAACAAAATAAATTAAACACAATATCTGTATTATAATATACATATAAAAGCAGAATCAGTTATACGCATATATAACTAATTAATAAACAAAACAAAAAAATTAACCTTTAAAATTAGAAAAACAATATAGATATAATAATATGCATTATAATCAATTAAATAAAAAAACTTATTCATAAAACAAAACTGTGAAAGAGTTATATAATAAATTAGTTATAAAACTATTATTGTAACAAAAATAGAATTCTGAATCTAATCTATTTTATAATAATTATATAAGTTAAAGAAATACAAATTTAAATTTCGTAAAAAAAATCATTTTAAATAATGAATAATTAGCTGCAATATTATAATATTAACATACAAATCTGAATAGCCATACATATTATATATTATAAGTATGTATAATATGCATTATAATCAATTAAATAAAAAAACTTATTCATTAAACAAAACTGTGAAAGAGTTATATAATAAATTAGTTTTAAAACTATTATTGTAACAAAAATAGAATTCTGAATCTGAATCTATTTTATAATTATTATATAAGTTAAAGAAATACAAATTTAAATTTCGTAAAAAAAATAATTTTAAATAATGAATAATTAGCTGCAATATTATAATATTAACATACAAATCTGAATAGCCATACATATTATATATTATAAGTATGTATAATGTATAAAGATTGTAACTTATATAATAAATAAAAGTCTAATATTATAATATAAAATATCCACTCATATTTTTATTCTAGACTTTGCACCTGCTATAAAAACTTTCAGTGGTTCTTCAATTTCTAAATTTACAGCATTGGCAAACTTTGGTATATTTCTGACAGCATCTATAATTATTAAAATCAATACAAAAAAAATATTAGGTATAAAAACATGTAAAAATTAAAACAATACTGAGTATATATTTTTAAAATAACTCACCTATAATGAGATTGCAAATCAATAATTTATTAAATATTTTCTTCTTCTTTTGTCCAATATAGCTAAAATCTTTTAAAACTGAATCACTTATCAATCTAGATGTTATTTGTCTGACAGTACTGGATAACGATTTTTTTGCTAGATAACTTAGTTGTGTTACCTAAAAAAATCATAAGTTATAAAGTACTACAAAAAATATTTTAAGTTTTATTTAACCTACCATTTTTGATTTAAATTTATTATCAGTTAAATATTCTTCACATAGTTCAAGTTCAGTCATATTTTGTATTGGAAATTTTAAAGCTGAATACTGGTTAATATCAGATGAGGAATTTTCATTGGTTCTATTTCCAAAAAATGAAGTATTTAGAATATCTTCATGCCTGTTTAATGTTTTGTTGATCTCTTCTATATCAACACTTATTTTGGCGAGGTAGCTTAAAACAGTACTTTGAAAATCATCTGCTAAGAATATATCAAAATCTATTAAAAATAAAATGTATTCATTAATTTTAATATTTAATATTTATAAGAATAAAAAAAAGATATCAATGTTACCTTGATTTAACACATTTTTTGATTTGACTATTTCATTTTCATTGACTTTAGTAGGCTCAAAT
Organism: Nasonovia ribisnigri; assembly: GCA_027563435.1. Lineage (NCBI taxonomy): Eukaryota > Metazoa > Arthropoda > Insecta > Hemiptera > Aphididae > Nasonovia > Nasonovia ribisnigri. The sequence continues at coordinate 17,970 of JANEHU010005017.1, read as the reverse complement.
ATTAAAGATTCGTCGAAATTATCTGAGAACAAACAAAAGTAATTGAGCCATCGGTTAAATTTAAATCAAAACTATCGATTTCTATTTAAAGTGATCAATGATTGTTTTAGTTATATCCAGATGCAGGCACTAATTTTTTCACAAAGGTACCCACCCCCTATAACAATGAAAATAAATTAAATTAGCAACAATATTAGTACTTATTTCTGATAAAAATCGATGCCCATTACCCCAATACACATATTGTATTAGTATTTCCAATATTAGTTTAGTTTTACACTGTTTGAAAAAGTAGCAGTATAATAATATTGTAGTTTATATATAATTTAATAAATTATAAATAATTAAGTAATAATACCTAAAAACATTATGTTTTCAGCCTCTAAGTTCCTTCAGGTCCAGGTTACCTTGCCAGTGCCCACACCTTATTTGTAGCTTATAAATTATAGATGTATTTTTAGCTTACCCGATACAATATTTAATGAATTAAAGCTCTTTTCATGAACTAAATGTTTATCAACTGCAGGAGTTGTTACCTCTGAAATTGATGAACTAATTGACTCGTGGGCACAGTTTGGTAACAATGTTTTTAAAGCTTGGCCTGCCTTCTCAATTGCGATTCCATCATCTTCGCCTAATTAATTTATAATACAATATTAGTCAGTTTACTAAAAAAAACATGATTTTTTAAATCTTACTTGATGATCCATTAGTGGATAATCCACTCCACAAGCTATTAGGACTAGTAATAGTTTCTTTAATAGATTTCGGCAAGACTTTTTTTTTATGTTTTATTATTTTACTGTCAACATCAAAATCACAAGGCCTCTTTCTTCTAACTTTTCTACTTTTCTTATTTTCACTTGATGACATATCTGATGTAAACTCTGCTATGGAAAGTTGACTTTTTGCATCTTCATATGAGTCTGTAAAATGTATTATGTAATGATAAAATAAACAAACCATTGTAACAATTGTATTTGAAACCATCTGAAACATACCTAATGCTTTACCAATTTGTTTTGCATCTAGAAAAATGAATTCTATTTCATTTGGCTGTTTACGACGAGTAATAAATTTGGATACATTTTGTGTTGGCCAAGCACACTCATCTTGTTTTAACCAAAAGGATGGTACAACATACATTGAATTGTCTGCAGTAAACTCAACTACAGACCATGACATGTTTTAATCTACAATAAATTATAATACAGTATTTACAGGGGTATTTACACTTTTACATTTTACTTACAATATAATATAATACAATATAATAACTAAATATAAATGTATACATATAAAACTTTAGAATTTAATATTAGGCATTAACATTATGTGCAATAGGCATAGAAATGAAACCATCATTTGAAAAGGGTATTAAAATCATTTTTTTTTTTATACTTTTAACACTAAAGTCAAACAATTCACTACTTAATAAATTTACAACATAAACATTTAATTTAGATGACTCAAAAGGTTTTTGATACAAATCATTTTTTTGTAAAAACATTTTGCCAACTAATCTTATAATATTAGTTTCTGTTGAACGAATAATGTTAATAAGCTTAACTACTTCATCATTTGTGGTTAGGAAATAAGAATCTGCTACAACGTGTGTCTTAAGTGTCACATTTTTTAAATTTAAAGTTCTAAATTGCAATTCATTTATAGAATTATTTTGAATTATTTGGTCATTTTGATGTAATCCAGAGCATATTTGTTTTTGCTTCAATTGATTTTCAGTTAATGGTAGTAAAAAAGTTTCATTATAACGTTTTACTATTTGCTCTAAAGGTTTATGAGGTTTTCGCAACATTTTTTTTAACTGTCCCATGTAATTTTCGAAGGGAAATGCTGAAACATTATCCAAAGGACCATACATATCATAATCATCACAAATGTGATTTAAACCATGGACATTGTGAGACATTAAATAGGATCCATAAATTTGTTCATAGCGTTTAAGGAAATAATCTAATAGATTCCGAGCGATGTGTAAAAAATTTGAATGATCTGGACTTAAAAGAATTGTCATGGAAATACTAAGAGCTAGAAAATGTTTCCAGTGTTTTTTTTTGAGAATTGATTTCATAACAATTGGACCAGTGTACAACAAAAATGTACGATACTCCGTTGCTTTCCAGCGACTTATTTCCTCAAAGCTACGGGGTTTTCGAGCAAACTCGCATGGAATCTGTGATTTAAATTTTTCCATAGCTGAGGAAACTTCTTTTATTTGCCATGATGGATAACGAACACTTAAAGGTCCTTTAATCCACATCATAATAAGTTTACGAACTACGCCTAAGCAAATCAAATGCATGTAGTCCAATGAAAAGGAAGTAACAACATTAATTCCAGGTAAAAAGGCTATAATTGACACATCATTTGAAATATGAAATTCTTCTTTATTTTTTTCTAAGTAATCATTATGGCTGCGTTTAGGTGAAGCATTTGAAAGTGACTCATACGGAAAACACATTCTGTTTTGTAAATATTCCCCTTCTATTTGGCATCTGGTACAGGAATAAAAACCAGAGTGACCTTTAGTTTTTAATAAAAAAGATTTTGCAGGTGCGTCACAGCATAGAGCATCAATTGAAAAATTAAAAACTATATTATTTATTTCTAATCCATTTGTGATAAGTTCACTTGCTTCTTTACACATTTCATTTAAAAATTGGTTGCTATCTTTTGGTTTTAATTTACCAAAATATATTCCAATGGGAAAAACTGCACTATGTGGTCTAATATAGGCTAGTATAGGCCAAAATTGGTTTGAATTAGATTTCGAAATGGGAAGTCCATCTACTCCAATAACAATTTTGATATCTAATCCTTCAAATTCATTAGGTAAATACCGTTGAATACCTTTTTTAATGCCAAAATGATAATAGTGACCGGGCTCTACTATATACATATTATTAATATCTATTGGTTTTGTCTGCATTACAGTCCTAGCAGTTTTAGGAAGTTGTTGAAAACATTTGTGCTCCTTCAATAAAATTAAAAGTGCATCAAGCGAATTGTTAGAGATTTTAAAGTTTGAAGCCCATATCCTCAAGTTTTCAATAAATTGTTCTAATGAATTACTCGCTTTAACTAATTCATCTTTTGAAGATAAACCAGGTGTTTGGTTATCAGAAATTATATCATCTGGTATCATATTTGACAATTTATTACACTGAATAAATTCGGTCTCAGAAATATCAGAGCTGTGGTGTATCAATTCAGGACTTTCATGAGAAGTTGAAGAAACAATGGCATGGTTAGCTTGCAAACTACTAGTCATTATTGATAATTGATCTGCAATACGTCTTTTTTTGGTCCTACGGCTAAGAGGTATATTTTTATTTTTCCCCATTTTCTTCTTTATACCTAAATGTATGATATGAAAGTAAATTACTAGATATTATATTTAACTACTAAAACTATTATTTAGAAAATACTTAATATTAAAATATTAACTTTCATGTTAGTAACCTACTATAGAAGAATATTTTTATTATAAACTAAGGTAGGTATCTTAAAACAAATTTAATGAATTGGTAAATGAATCTACAGAAGTATAGAAATAAAGTTCTAGAGTACCTAAAAAATAAACTACAGCTAGGCGGTCTTGTAAAGCTTTCGAGTACCTAACTTTAATCAATATATTATTGTTTTTTTTTTCTAAATAAAATTCAATACAATCAATATAACCTTATACAAAAAAATAAATTTAGTCTTGATGATTTAACTAAATGCCATAAACTCTTTATGACTTCGAATATTTAGTCACAGTTTAAGTTCCTTATAAAATATAATAATAACATTAACAATAAAATCCAAAATCTTATTTTTGATATTTTAGTAATTAAGTACTAACTGTCTTCCCCAGTAACAACTATGTGCTCTAAATTATAGTAACAAAAAGACCAAAACTATGATAGGTATATGAGCATACAAATATATATATGGTAGTTAAAAATTGTTGCATAAAACCAAAGTATTTGTAGTAGGTACCTATATGTAAATTACCACCTACCTATATGGTATTCTATGATTGGTTTTTTATAACAATAAAAATGATTATAAGCATAGATCATAAAGGTTTGTTTATGTGGTGACAGTAAACATTGAGAACTGCAATAACTGCATCAGTCCATAAAATAGTAAATACAACACTTATTTGACATAAAATATACTTACACAGTTACACTTCAAACGTAACGACGATAGTAGTACAGTACGATATAGTGTTCGAATAGGTATTGCCTACGTAGGTATATGGACACTGAAATCCAAATTTAAATTATTAGGACGTCTTCAGAGTTCACAAAAAACTATAAAGTTGAAAGTACAAACACTACAAAAGTACAAACACACGAGGCGAATTGTGGCTTGTGAGTTTGTGACACAACCTATAAATTATACCATAGAGTATAGTGGTAGAATACTAGAAATTAGAATATACCGCAGTGGCGACATGTTTACGTTCGACATTGCGCATTCTACCGTGCGCGCTCTACCGACAACTCGTAGTGAACAATATACAGCCCGTTCCAATCAGCACAACTTAATATACCTACGTGTTTACTCTCGGGCTAACCCACGATTTAAGATAATATCATGCGCCAACCGTTTCATTCAATTTATTTGAAATCGGTGTATACTTGTCGGACTTCACCGGCGATCGTCGTGCACGATCGCGCGCAGGAGTGTGAGAAATTGCCCGCCAGTCGTCAGACGCGCTGCGCAAAAGCGGTGTATTCTTTTTTGGAATAGTGTATAGTAAAAGTGTAAACGAAAAACATTTAAAATTACACAACAAGGTTATGTTTATTGTTCGGTGATTTTTTGTAGACGCTTTAATAAAATAAACAAAATTAAACTAGATCCAAATCCACTACACTACCTATATTATATTGCACCGTGTGTCCGTGTATATGCTCACTAACTGTGTAATGTGTACTTTAGTATAGCCGTTATCTGATTAGTTGACTATAGGTACTCCGTGGTAGAATACGCAGACTAAAATTATTATAGTTGCCACTTGCTATAATAAGATATAAATAGTAGTCGGTTATAAACTTAAAAATTATACCTTATAAACAATATTTTGATGATAACAATGAATTATTATAGGCTGATATACTAATATAAAACTATAAAAGTATAGGTACCTATATCTTGTGACTAGCACAGAATACAGATACATAATAATATAATAACATGAACAATAAACTTATTAGTTATTACTTATTATGGGCGTTCTAACCTAACCTGAGCGTCTAACCTAACCACAGTTTTATATATTATATATAGTCTCATTTAACTAACAGAATACAATTCACGAGACTATGAGAGTACAAGATTACTTTTCTACTATTATAATCCTTCTGGAACTCCACAGGGAAGATATCTATTCTTCTATTTTATAATAACTTACAACTGTTCTTTTCCACTTTACTATAGTAAAGAATATATTATATATTCCGTCTTAAATTACAACACAAATATCTTACCAACTTTACTCTAGCAAGAGGATAAGACTGCAACAAGTGCCCTGACATTGAATATAATTTCTTTTCTCTTTTATTAAAGATTTTAAATACTTATTTTACCTCATTTTAACCACAACAATCAACAATATATTTATTTAGTTGTCCCTATCTTTGAATTGTATGATATATTATTATAGCTATTACTATTCTCTTGTTTGTAATCATTATTAATTATATTGTAATAGCGTAAGTACCTATAGTAGTCTTAGTGTAATTTATAATCACTATATTGTATATATATATGTACCACTGCAGGGTCTAGGCCCGTTTTATTCACATAATTATTTATTTGAATAAATATTGTTATTATTATTATTATAAGTATAATAATATAATTATTTAATAAATCATAAAAGTATTATGAAAATAATGTTATAATATTGTTTTTAATAAAACGTAATTAGGATATTATATATGTACACCTAATAAAAATAATAAAATAATATTATAAAAATCATATTATAAAAATAACGTTATTATATTGTAATTAATATAATAATATAATTCAAATATAAAAAAATATATTATTATTACCTTATATTTAAAATATTATTTAAATTATCTAATATCAATAGTAAAAATATATTATCATTTCATTATAAATGTAATATTATTTAAATTATCTAATAGCAATAATAAAAATATATTATCATTTCATTATAAATGTAATATTATTTTATTAGGCAGAAATTAATATTACAATGTCATAATATTATAATTTTGCTATCTGGGTAGTCACCAAATAAATTTAGTTTTACAAAGTGCAGCAGAAGAAAAATCCAGTGCTAATGTTAAAGTTTTTTTTGCTTGTCTACAAAACATTTATGATTATTTCACTCATTCTCATAGACGATGGAACTTACTTTTAGAAAAATCAAAATCTGCTGAATGTTTTACAAGCTTAGTAAATGAAGATCAAAAATTATATGAACATGAATTAGAAGACACTAATAATATTTCATTACATGCTGATAGTGAAAGTGAAATAGAAAATGATGACCAGAAAAATGAAAATACCTCAAAAATGACAAGTTTGAAAAAAAATATATCAAATAAAGTAAAACATCCTCTTCGTTTAAAAGGTCTGTGTAAAACAAGGTGGTCTGCTAGAGTTAAAGCAACTGAAGCTTTACTTTCAAATTTTCAATCCGTTGTAGAATGTTTAGAAGAAGAATCTGAAAATTCAGAAACTAATTCTGAAAGTTTATTCCGAGCTAGATGTTTAATAAAATCATTAAATTGGGTATTTTTTTTTAATTTAATATGGTGGAATAAAATACTTCAAATTATTGATGTAGTATCCCGATTATTACAATCAAAAAGTAATGACTTGTTTTTGGTGGTACAAAGTTTCCAATCTGTAGTTGACAAATTAAATATTTTAAGAACTCATGATCAATATAATGCATTTGTTACTGAAGCAAAAACTGTTTGGTCAAATTTTGATATCTTTACAGATGTTTTAGGACCAGCAGAATTTCCACAGAAGAGGACAAAAAAAATGCCATTACAAATTGATGAAAATGCTAGAGGTATAAGTTTATCAGAAGAAGAAAAACATAGAAAAATGTATTTTGAAACATTAGACAACATGATTGGCGAATTAAATGAGAGGATGAATGGATTTTCCAAAGTCTTAGATTTGTTTTATTTTTAAATCCAGATGAACTAAAAAAATTAAATATAGAAGATGTGAAGAGAAAGTGTGAAGCTCTTGTGTTACAATATAATTACTTTACTGTAAACGAATTGTCTCTTGAAATAATGTCGTTTCAGAGTTATTATTTTGATTCAAAAGAATCAGAAAGAACAGATAATATATTAAGTTATTTGACATTCATTATTAAACATTCATTGTCTGATGTGTTGCCCCAAATGGAAACTCTTTTAAAAATATTTTTAACACTACCTATTGGAAGTGCTAGTGCTGAAAGAGCTATGAGTGTACTAAGAAGATTAAAAAATTATCTTCGTTCAACTATGGTTCAAAATCGAACAAGCAATTTAGCATTACTTTCAATGGAGTACGAAGCAGCACAAGACCTCAATATGACTGAACTTATCGACAAGTTTTCCAAGGCCAAAGTTCGCAGAGGTTCTCAGCTATAATTTTTTTAATTTAAATTTAATTTATGTATTATAAATGTTGTTTTATTTGTAAAAAAATAAATTTCTATTGTTTTTATAAAAAGAATGTTGGCTTTTGGGTAGTTCCTGTTTTCGCGAGCGAAGCGAGCGGTTTTGTAAAATAGGGATATGTATGTTACTGAAATTTGTTACGAGGCCCCTCTTATGGATTTGCCTACTTTATTTGAACCCTTAAATCCGCCACTGGTTTGATTATGTACTTTTTAAAAACTTTCTCACCAGAACTAAGTATTATCTATTCATAAAACAATAAATAATTTGAATATGTCCTTATAGCATTGATCATTTGATTTACTAACTATTTATATTAATAATAATAATAATAATAATAAGTTTATTTTGCCAATATCACATTATAGTTTAACAAAAAGCAAATAGTACATAAGAAAAAAAAAGTAGTAATTTTAAAAACAAGTATAATAGTAAATATAACAGATAGATTTAGATTATATTGGCTTACTTCTAAAAAGCTAAAAGCTTGTGCTAAGAAGTGAGAGTTTCATATAACATTTAGTAAATAAACAATAAACTAAGAATTGTATAACAACATAATATAAGATAATTAAATAGGACAAATAAAAAATAAAACAATAAAGGAATAAAGGAGAGGAAAATATTTATAAATCATAATTAAGTGTAACATTGTCAAACTAATTAAGCTTAATATATAATTTTAATGAGTTAATATTATAAAAGTTAAAACGATTTAAGTTTAATTTACGACACAGCAATGTTCATTTGTAAACAGGACTCTGAGATGTTACAGTCTTATAAATTGTAATAGAATTAAGATTAGAATGACATTTATTTCTAGTATTATAATTATGATGTATGGTATTTAAACAATGTCTGTATTTACATACAAGCAAAAGTAAAGATTTATGATATAATATTGATATACGTTGTACATTAAAGTCAAGGTATAACTGATGTGTTGGGTATAAAAAAGGCTTTGAGTTAATTACTTTTATTAAACTGTCAATAGTTGTATTTAACGGAGTCAAATAATCTTTATAGTTACCACCCCAAAAAGGCAATCCATAGTAAACTAAAGATATATACATAATTCTCAAATGTTTAATATCTAAAACATATTTTAAGCTTTTAAAATTATAAAATAGTTTTCTGATAGTAATTACCAATTTATGTACATGATAATTCCATTTTAGTTTTTCATCGAATATTAAGAGGACGTGATACCAGCATGTGTTGTCTCAGTCTTACAAGTGCGTAACATACCACATTTTACGGTCGGCAAAACACGTGTAGCTCAGTTAGCTTAAAAATTAGAGTGAATTTACCTCTTATAAAATTTAAAGGTAAGATTTTTATCTAGACAACCCATATGCTTTTTATTATATTTTAATTTTAGAGCGAGTTATGAGTTTTAAATTTGTAAATTGTTTGTACATCTTAAAATACTCATAACTCACTTTAAAATTAAAATATAATAAAAAGCATATGAGGTTGTCTAGATAATAATCTTACCTTTAAACTTTATAAGAGGTAAATCCACTCTAATTTTTAAGCTAACGGAGCTACACGTGTTCTGCCGACTGTAAAATTTGGTATGTAATGCCGGGTCCACACAGAGACGACAGAAGTAAAACAAAACAGAAACTCTGTGTTTTTCGACAAAATCAAAACATTTTCAAAACAATTGTGTTTTTCCCAACAAATTGTTCCTGTTTTTAAAAACAAAGTCATGTCCCGAGCGGTGTCAGTAAACATCAAAAGGTTTTTGTTTTGTTGTTGATTTGGAGAATATTGTCGATCGTGTGTAGACAATGTTTTAAAAATAACCAACAGTCAAAAATAATATTTCGTTAGTAGATAATATTAATATTATTAGTATGATAGTGCGATTTAGGCATTTAGACATTTAGTACCAATTGGTTTGTTGTGTAGTGTAGTTCAGTTCAATTATATATTTTATAATTTCCATATTTTCATACTTGGGGATTTAATATTTATAATAATTCATATTTCACATTTTCCACATTTTAATTAATGTCGATTTACTAAAGATAAATTTTCACTATTTTATATATTATATTTTTATTTAGAAATAAACAACTTAAATGCCGAATACTGAACGTCTGAATTGCTTGAACTTCAGTGACTGACTAAATGAATATCTGATCGTTGAAAAATGTAATTTCGAAACAAACTTGTTTGGTATGGACAAGAGAAAACAAAAACAAAACACAAACAAAATGTTTGAATTTTGTTCATATTTTGTTTAATTTTTACTGAACTCTGTATGGACACATGTTTTGTTTGTGTTTTATTTTTTCAAACTAAAAAAAATTGAGATTGTGTTTTGTTTTTGTTTTGTTTCTGTGTCGTCTCTGTGTGGACCCGGCATTACGCACTTGTAAGACGGAGACAACACATGCAGGCATCACGTCCTCTTAACACTAAATATTTAATATGATTTACTCTTTGAATATGTTGACAATTACATGATACAATTTTATTTTTACAATTAATGTGGACATATAAAAATATTATGTATGTTAACTGAATTAGATCTAAGATTAAATAATATTAAGTATTATAATAATATAAGGTATTATAATACCAACTCTGAACAATGTCTAATGAATGATTTACATCATCAAATAAGACTTCAATACTTTTATTATTAAAGACCATAACCGTATCAACAGCAAAACTATAAATATCACCTTTTATAGAAACATTAAGAAGTCCATTAACATAAATATTAAATAATATAGGGCCTATAACAGAACCCTGTGGAACACCAGTTGTAATATTATTTACATTACAATAATCCCCATTAACTCTAACTATTTGAGTTCTATCACTTAGGTATAACTTTATTAATTTTAAAATATCCTCTTATTCTCTAATACCTCTTATCCCAGCATAGTGTAATTTCTTAATTAATAGATCAAGATTTACAGAGTCAAATGCTTTTTTTATATCAAGAAAACGCCTATTACATAATTACTTTTATCAACATTACCATAAATATAATTAGTAATATGAAATAAGGCGTAATTAGTAGACATTCCCTCACTAAAACCAAATTGTCTACATGAAAAAAGTTTTTGTTTATTTAAAAAATTAATCAGTATGTTTAATTTTTTTTTCACATTTTTCTAAAATTTTTAAAATTGATAGGGTTAATGAAATTGGTCTATAATTCTCAGGTAAGCATTTATCACCAGATTTAAATAATGGGACAACTACTGCTTTTTTGAAATCATGTGGAAATATACCTAACTCAATTACTTTATTAAATATGATAGCCAAAGGTTTTGAAATAGTTGTAGAAGTCATTTTTAATACCTTTTTGATAAATTATTTTCATAAAAAGAACAATGATCTTTAATCTTAAGTATATAAACTTAGCTATTTCATCACAAGTAATAGGAGTAAAATAAATACTTTCAGAGATATAACAACACTTATTTAGATCCTTAACATTTTCTTTAGTATAATTTTTATGTAAAATATTATCATAGATAATTACTTTTTAATATATCAATGTTAAAATCACCACAAATAATATGATTTTTAAGTTCAGAATTTTGTGTCAAATAATTATTTAATGAGAATAAAAAAGCATCAATATTATCACTTGGGGATCTATAACACCCAGTAACAATGTACTCTGAACCATTAATATCAAAAATTACTTCAATAGAATTAACATTAGACATGAGATTAGTACAAAAATTTTAAACTGGATACCTATTCTTAATGAAAAGAGTAACACCAGCCGACTTATTATTTACACCGAGATAATTAAAGGATTGATAACCATTAATAACAAAATTCATTTCATTTAAAAGCCAAGCTTCATATAGAACAATAATATCAAAATCAACTACTATATCGTCCTAAATTGATCATGTGCAAAAAGTGACCAAGTGAAATAACATGTTTAAATGTCTTATTTTGTCCCTATTAATATAAGAAATACAAATTTGAAAAAAATGTTCCCACTTTTAAAAATAAATCCCACCATTTATTAACTTTTTGAACGGAGAAAATTATAGAAATAGTAGCTTGGCACATGTCTTAATACTGCTAAAGCTAGTTGTGCAAGAGATTTATTTATTTGTTGAATAAATAATAATTGATTAAATATCCTAGCTTGATTATTAATTGTTGTTAAATATTCATCAATCATTATATAATAAAAAATAATAATTAAAAGATTTATGTAATATACTAATATATATATATTTGTGATGATTCGGGATTCGATACATTATAAATCATGTATTTTGATCATCACCTTTTTATTTATAATATACAGAGTTATTGAGGAGTGATTTTTTTTGTATTGGGTTATGTATTTTTAAAAATATTGGCATCCCCTGCGAAAAAAGTCTGCGCATCGTATTCATATTCATAATATATTAATATAGTGTAGATATACTGATATACCTAATATTGTTGTACCTACCATTATATTTTGTACTGCAGTATCAAGAATTACTATAAATATCATAGTTACAATTTTAAAATAATATTAGTACCTAATATAAATATTTAGATAGAGAATAATGTGGTAAATATTCTGGTAAAAGAATTTTTTTTCACTTTTTCTATTGGTTACCAAAACTCGTATGTACTATATTTAATTTTTCTTTTATAGCTAAAATGCTTAACGTCAAGAAATATTAAACTCCGTAAAATAAGATGATAATCATTGAGTACGTCAACGGTCAACACACTTGCATTTCTAATAATTGTGTTTAAGTGCGATAAAAATATGAATAGTATTTACTTTTAAATTTTTGTCTATAGTTTGACTCATTTCAATAATATTATTATTATTATCGATTTATTACTATAACTGAGTTATTTTATACATATAAGATATAACATATTGAGTAATTTTTATAGACGTTTTCGGTCTGAATGCTTTATCAAATATTTATAATTGGAAGTTCCACCAGTCCCGGATAGTGTTCTCACAACATAGTTACAATATTGTTTATTATTCCAATATCATTATGCAGCTTTTGGGTTTTTACAGTTTATAATTTATATCGTTTACGATTAGATTCCGATTGGCGATTAGTAATTAGTAATTAATTACTGATTACGACTATTGAATAAGTACGCTGTCGTGAGCGTTGAGCCGTTGACCGTCTGCTGTCACAACAGATTTGTGTTGTAGTTGCGTGTACCTAGTAGTCTTGTGACTTGTGAGACTGAGTTTCTTATTTTATTTTAATTGATAAATAGTCAAACAATAAAATAGTTAAAAATTAAAATAATAACAATATTATAATTATTATCATGAATTCCGGTCATTTTAGCAGTAGAGATAAAAAGATGTTGATTTTTTCATAGACTTTTTAATTATTAAGAGTAAAGTATACGTTTTATTTTTATTTGCCAACTGTATTTGGATTTTGTTTTTATGAGTAAAATGTAAATTATACTTTTTCTTTAATTATTAATTTGTATTTGTTATTATAATACTATTTATACTTGTATCTACTGAAGAGCTGATAAAATAGAATAATATTCTTCTTAAGATTTGTCAATACATTATTATGAATACAAATTATAACGGTAAATGGCAATGTATAATTATGTATGACATAAATTTATATTTATTACACTAAATAATATGTTATCATCAATTAGCATAAAATAGCATTAAGGACGGGTCTTATTTTACTAAAAATTTGATGAACAATTCTACGTTATTTTTTACATTCAATAAAAAATTCAATAATTTTTTTTTTTTAAATGTTTTACGGCAATTATATTATAAACGTATTGAATTTTGTTTATCAAAACAATTAGTGTTGAGTACATATCATTATCAACTATTTATATAATTAATTAATTATACTTTATATTAAATTAACAACTTTAAGTATTTTTCACCTTTAATCTAGTTGTTTAAAAAACAAAAAACTTTATATAAATCATAACTCCCTAACCAAAAGTCGCGTAACGTTGATATCGGTACCAATCGATACAGCGCAAAGCCCTCTATAAAAACTACAAAAACGGCTCGTACAGTCTCGACACAAGACGCCGAATTTCATCACCGACGTTTTTGGTGGTATAACGGGGTACCCAAGTTGAAACCGGACATACTACGTTGATATACTTAAATCAAAAAAAAGTGTGGTTAACTTTCGGTACCCATAGCCGTTTACAAAATACAGCTACAAATACGCGGCTGCACAAACGGACATGTACGCGTTCGCGTTGGTACGATCGGCGTTCGTACGGCCGCCCGTTCGCTTTTTTTTCCTCACTGCCCTGCGTAAAGAAGTTTAACTTCAAAAAAGTATTTTTCACCTTTATTTATTTATTATTGGTTGCACTTGGTCATTCTGGCAGATCCGGTACAAGTATTCAACAAACCGAATTTTTGGGCATTAGCCACCAAGTACCAAAGTAGATGAGTCGCACTTACTGCACCGGGTTACACCTAAAAGGAGTGTACAATCATAATTCTTTTAGAATTTGCCATTTTTTACGAGCAATAAAGTGCACATATTATATATTATTTATTTTAATAAATGTCAGGTATAATGTATATGTCGCATCCACATAGTGAAACCACTCATTTCATGAACTGGATATCCAGATAATAAGCTATAATACAAGCTTTCTAATATATTGTCACAATATCAGTTGAAAAATTTTAAAAATACATTGGCACGATTTTTTTTAATAAGCATTTAAAGTTCGAATTTTGATAAAATTACATATTTAAATTTTAAACCAAGAATAACGATTTTAGTTATTTTGTTATAATTTAAAAATATTATTTGTTGGTATATGAAACTTTTAGAGGATATTGTTATATTTTATATACACGCAATGGCATTTTCGGCGGCGACCTGAGCGCTGTTGTATCTACAATGCGACGAGCCGACGCAGGTCGTGGCGAGAGTACTATTGTCTATTATATTGCGATATTGCTAAGTATATTTGAAAATTGAAAGTGATGGGAAACTTCTTTTCAAAAATGAATTAGGTACTTCAAGTTCAAGACATTAAATATGAACTAGTTCAAATTCCAGCTCAGTACTTCATTTGATTGCGTAATAAAAATATTTTTAAATTTTTCCAATCACCCTGTATTCTCAACACGCTGTATACAGCATAAAATAATTTGTAGGGATGTGTTAGGCTTGGGAATGTTATTTATAACACATTATTTTATTATGTCAAGTTATAACAAAATTATAATAATATACCATAAATTTTAGTTATACTATTCTTATCGGCGATCAACGGCGTCTAAAAGTTTCATATGACAAATAATATTTTTAATTTACAACAAAAAAACTAAAATCGTTATTCTTGGTTTTAATATTTATTTTTGTCCAAATATGCTTGTTTTTGCTATTTTTTTTTTTTTATAAAGGTCTAAAATTAAAATCTAGAATAATATGATAGTTGACAGTTGACTGCAATGATTAGCATATTACATACGTCGATGGTCATAATGATATTTTTCTTCGGAAATGGTATCCCTGACAATTGACAAAATATTGAAAATATATATTGCATATTATAATTATAACCGAGTTTTTATACAAAAAATACGATGGTGGGGACTAGCTTCAAAAAAATCACTCAGCGGCGATCGCCGCTCATCAGACATCAATCAATTTACACTAAGCCTCGAGCGACTGAACACTGAACACTCGGCTGAAGAATTCTAACTGTAAGTATAGAACTTTGAAAATTTTTTCAGACATTTTTTAATTAAATTTTTTTGTGTTGATTTCATACATTGCTGAGGGTTTTGAATTTGAATTTTATCCTCAAATAACTAGAAACTTTTAATTGTTTTTATATATTATACAAATTTATTGACGCTCCATGTTTAATATTTTAATTTATACAATTGTTTAATTTTAATTTTCAATAATTACAATAAAAATGTTTAATCTTATTTAACTATTTTTTATAAATCAAACTAGCCAATTTGGAAATCTTTTTTAAAAAAACTTTTCCTTGTATAAAATATATTTATCTACCAAGTCAATAGTGGTATATTTTTTACCGGTTTTAAAAATGTCATTTATTTGATTGAAGAGTAATAACTTAAGTTTTTCAGCTAATAAAAATACAATTTTTTTTTAATTTTCCGGTCTTTTGGATTGCGGTGTAGAATATATTTATAATATTAGTGGGTGTATGGTTTTTAAAAATTTAAAAATAAGTAAAAATAATATAAAATGTGTACTCGAAGTTGGCCTTGCGTGAAACAGTAGTTCTATTATACTAATAATTTATAATAACTTTTATCATTTTTTATTTAATATAACAATTTTCTATTAATTTATAAATAATTTAGCTATATAATTTACAAATCGTTACTACTGTCTATTAAAAATAATAAATAATACAAATTATATTATATAAGGTACTTTAATTCATAAAAAAAAAAATAATGACGTAACTAAGTTGGTAAAATGTTGTATTATTTTACTTATACCTAATAATATAATTAATTTTTCCGTTTTATTTTTTACATACATTTAAGTAGCATAATTTATGTCAGGTACTCTGGTACCCTAGTGTAAGTACAGTAGTTTTTCTAAATTTTCCTGTCTTTTATATTGAGGGGTAGATGGTTTTTAAAACTTTATGTAAAAATTTAAAAATAATAACGTTATATTTTATAATGTATTTTTATACATAAAATTTAATCACTTGGGTATTTGGGTTACACCTCGGATTACACGTACTTATAATATAAAAAAAATATTCTTCTTTTTACTACTGAAAATTAAAAAAAAATTAAATTAACATTTTTTTGCAAATATTCAAAAAATAGCCAATTTGTAAATCTGATTGTAAGAACAATTTTGACAGTAAAAACTATTGAATTATAATTCATCACAACATACATGGTAATAATTTAACATTATGATATAAAATATTACAACTATGCTTAAACTAAATACATTTAATTATTGAATACACTTTTAAATTATATTAACTTTATAAAATTAAAGAAAAATGGAAAACGTCGAGCAAAATGCGACCACGGAGGAGCACCCGGAACAACACCAAGACGGGCAACGCCGTAATAGGTCGCCATCACAGGCCTCCTCTTATCGGCCCACCACCCCAGAACATAGACGCAGCATCTCCCCAGAGCCCCCCTCGGCATCCCGAAACCCCTTTCCAAGGGGTGGAAGGGGTGCCCGGGGTAGGGGCAATCTCCCAGGCCGCGGTGGGCGTATAGGGCATGATGATAGACGTAATCCCAACATGGTCATGGTAAGATTTATTTTTAATATTTAAAAGAGATCAGCACAAGCCGTTTTTTTGGCCCAATGCTTAAATTAAAATAATGTCCCTCCCAGGCCCGGTCCGTTGTTTATTATTATAAGTCAAACCTAACCAGGCCTTAGCCATATTTATTTTATGAAGTGTGCTGATCTCTAATATTTACTACCCTATGATGCTTGACTATTTTATTATGTATTTTTACAATATTAAATTAATTTATCAATACAATTATTACAGCTCTTACAGTATATGCGAATGGCTCAGCCGAAGCCCAGAAAACCGCGGCCTGGTAGATACCAAAGGGAGCTGCGGCGACGAGGTGGTGGTGGCGATAGAGGTGGCAGAGGCGGCACAAGTGGTCCAAGTGGCACAAGCCACTAAGCGTGGCTAAAAAAATATTTAAATAAAAAAAATTTATCTAAATCGTTTTGTACTTTTTTATACAAACAGTGCTTGAGTTGTGGAAAGGGAACATAGTACCACTGGTTAAAAATATTGAACAAATTACTTTTCTAATTATATCTTATTCAATAATCATTATGAAATTCAAATATTACAGTAAACAGGTTATTTATATTTCTGTCCCCATTTTTTCAATTCAAGCACTGTACACATCTTTCTACTGACCACAATCTTTGTCTGAAATAGCCAATGAAGTTTACTCTCGGCCAACAATGATGTTTCCTCTCTAATGTACCTGGTCCATACACCTAGTAATGAAAAAAGAAAAGAACTATACAGCAAAAACTAATAATATATTTTTTAAATAATAACTTATAGGTACATAATATTATAAGAAATTAATAAAAAAATTTCAACTTCTTAGGGGAGATGGTTTGCAGCCTAAGTCAAGTATTAGTATTACAAAGGGTTGATTTAGTTTTTGGCAAAAATTAATTAATATTTAATTATTATAACTTATTATAGAGTATATTTCTATAATAATGTATTATTTTTATTAACTTTTAAATCAATACCACCTTACCGTAGAATAATGCGAATACAA